>BOPP01000035.1:8832671-8849939 GCA_017312745.1 Gryllus bimaculatus
AGAAGATAAATTTTTTTTATTCCAATAAAAATTCAGAGGTTTGAATGAAAAAAATGGAAAACCTGCCGCCTCAGTCCCTTTCTTTTGAAACGAAAAACTTGGGTTACTATAACGCCAAGAAAAAAATTTAAGAAAATGTTTCGTCTGTTTTTGAGATTTTTTTTTAAAACATTTATTAATTTCCAGTCATAGATTACGCCAAAAACTATTACGAACGTTTTAGAACAGATTTTGTTTAAAAAAATCCACTATCTTCAATTTCTCAATCTTCATCTTCTCTTGGTACTATTGTAATGTTAACTTATCTCATTTTTCGACAAACAGTCACACATACAGTGTGTTTTCACCGAAAATAAAGATGAGAATCAATTTTCACACCCTACCGTAAATACATACGAGTAGAAATTTTTTTAAAAATTGGAGTCGTTCTTTTTTGATAAAAAAATGTTTTAAAAATTGCCTCCAACAATCAAAATACAATGTATGGTTTCAAACTCGCAGGGCTCGAGTTCCTTTATTCGATTATCGAGAACATCGTTCGCGGAAAATTAAGCTGACCAGTTTCGCGCTAAAATTTTTACTATTTGACCATATTTGATTATCACTTTTCGTTACAAGGGCCAGCAATGAGAGTTTTTCTGTCGGAAAATTTCTCGGCTGTTTTCCAATGCATGATTACAATAACTTCTCTTCTTACGAAGAAAGGACACGAAGTAATGTATGAATGAATTGTACCACCTTAACCATTAAACGCCAGCGTTCTCATTGCTAATGCACAACTGTTCCAGATATAAACAGCAAATATTTGAAGACGAGCGGCCCCTTCCTTGCAGCATGATATTGCATGTCTTGACGTAAATCATATACTGTATCCTCAATCCGTAGCCAACTTGTGGTCCATCCTGTATATTATGAAGCTTTTCAAATAATGATTTTGGCAAATTCAAGTTCAAATTATTATTTAAAGTATATTCACACAGAAATAGCAGTAATAATAATAATAATAATAATACATAATAATAAAATTCGAACTATGAAATAAGTATTTTATTTCAACTTTACCAGCAAGGAAATGAAATTTATCCGCAAGTAGTTATATCTACGATTAGAACTGTCTAGAAGTAAAAATTATACATTGCTATGATACCGATTAGCAATCACGATACATATCTTTATTGTAAGAACGAACAAATTTAAAGTAAAAAGTTCTTCAAAATATATCTGCAAATGTGATGATGGGGGAATTGTTTATCCAGATTCTGGAGAACCGCCTAGAATTTATATCAAATTTCTAGCATCGATCTGACGCGGAGTTCTAATGCCATATATTAAAATAACGCAAGCTCAATCTATTATTTCCTCTCTCTGTCTCGTCTCTCTCCCTCTCCCCTCTCTCTCTTCTCTCCCTCTCTCTCTCCTTATCCTCTCTCCTCTCTCTCTCATCTCTCTTCTTCTCTCCTCTCTCTCTCTCTCTCCTCTCTCCTCTCTCTTTGGCAATATCGTATTATGACACACTCCCAATTTGGAAAAAGGTTGAGGAATGCCTGCGAGTGACCCTGTCCTACGTCTACCATTCAACTTATCAACTTTTATATCAACAAATATTTTGAAGTACTCAAACAATCGACTCCAGACACTCGCACAACACACCATTACCTTATCGACCTGAAGCACGCTTCAATGGTTCTAATTTCACGTATCCAGTGTTTGCACTAATTTTGTAAACAGATGTGCTGCGATATCCATAATTCCAGTGTTTTCAAGATAGTAGTAGAGAAAAATGGTCCAGGATTCACGAAAAATGTACGCGTGCATATCAGCTATAGGTCGTGACTAAGCTAACGAATTGTCCAGGCGTGAAGGTTCGCAGAAATATTTTGGCATAAAAATTCGCGTTGTAAATTAAGAGTTACGGCGACGCAAGTTGACGGAACGATGAGGAAATTCACGAAGGTGATTTAAACGTTTCTGAACGCTCATAAAATGTTCTAAAAAAACTGATTTAATCCTGAACGCGCAATTATGATTTGAGAAGGAGGCTCAATTGTTACTGAATTTTATCTGAGATTATTTAACAACACATTTTACAGCTGCTCTTAGCAACGATGTTAGTAGACAAACGTCTGTGAAGAAGCTGGGCGGTGGGCCGATTCGATTGGAGGAGAAGGACGGGTCATGACGTGTGGCCAGCGAGAGTTCAGAGCAGGACGAAGGGTAGGGCCACAGGAGAGGCGAGGGACAGAGTGTGTAGTGTGGGGCTCACGGCAGAGCAGAGAAGGTCGCCAGCTTCATCTCCTATAAGAAGAGGCAATTAAGAAAGACTAAAGACATAAAACTAGAAAGAAAAGAAGCGTAATAATAATAATAATAATATAATAATACAACAATATAATGAGAAAGGAAAACATGACAGAAAAATAAGAAGAAAATGAAAGTAAAAATTACAAACTCGTATTTAAAGTATAGTTTTTCACTCGACCCCTCTATCGCCAAAACAGATACTTCGAACAAAATTTAGGTCCCCTCCTCATGACGACACCGTGTGCTCTTCCAGAAGCACCGCTATCGCAGACAGGGCATTGATTTAACGGAGAACTTCCCACGTGCAGCGGGTTTGCCCCGGCGCCGCCAACCCTCGCTACGAGGAAAGCGCAGGAGGGCGGCCACGCGCTCAATCGATAAGCAGAACCACAGCTTCAAATGACATCCACTGTTTTTGTATTTTCTTTCTTTACTTTTTTTTTTGCGGCGGGGTTTTCCCTCTGCGGTCCCTTTGTTGGTCTTTCGCCGAGGGTGGCAAAACCTACCCGCTCCAAAACCACACCCCTTCCACGGCTCGGGCGGCGACAAGGCCGGTTGCGCCTGATGCAGCGTGGCGGCGTCGCAAGAGCCCTCTGCTTGACGGACGGCCGCGCCGCCGTGGCGACGTGTGATAGGCGGTGTTGGAAACCTTGACAAGCCCTTCTCCCCTTTAATTGTTCCTTAGGCCCTTTGTTGCGTGCCCAGTCAGTACGCGGCTGGGGGCGGCGGCGCGGGCGAAAGTCGGGCGGGTGCGCGGCGGCCCGGCGGCGGCGCGCGGCCGGCCTCGGGTGGCCCACACCGGCGTCCGCGCCGAAAGGACGCCGCGAAGAAAGCGACAGC
The DNA here is from genome assembly GCA_017312745.1 of Gryllus bimaculatus. Classification (NCBI taxonomy): domain Eukaryota; kingdom Metazoa; phylum Arthropoda; class Insecta; order Orthoptera; family Gryllidae; genus Gryllus; species Gryllus bimaculatus. The sequence continues at coordinate 8,835,813 of BOPP01000035.1, forward strand.
GCGCCGCGCATCCGGCGCGTCCGACTCAGCAGCGCAGCCCGCCGCCACCGCCCCCCATACCAAGCTATCCGCCGGATTCCCTTATCCATCCGTACTACTCCACATTCACACATAAAATATCAAATAGTTAAATGCATATAATAAATATATGAAGGGGGTCATCAAAAGGTGTACCACTACAAAATTTTAAACGGGAGGTAAAATAATTTGATAGGATAAAATAGACAAATTAAAAAAAATCACACACTATCAGCAAACCTATAAGGACTGAACGTCAAATGATGGTGTTCCACGAAATAGTATAAACAACTTCAAGCATGGAGAAAACTGTGTGAACGTGAAGAACAGTAAATTTGGTATTCACGATTTCTGTAGCGTTGACCACAGTTAGAGCGGAAGTGCAATGCGAAAGCCGCTTGCTAAGCCGCGCCTCCTAGATCGCCTCTGAAGGGAGCTGGGTAAAGAAGATCTGCATGGATCTGCTAGGTATTCCATTACTGTCGAGCGGTATTATTTATTTTAGCTCGTTTAATAAAAAATTGAAAAACTGGACCGTACATTCTTGTGAACCACAGTCGAGGTGGGGGCACCCGCAGTCTACCGGCCGCTGGCCCGCACGCGGCCCTGCGGCCTTAAGCGCATTCCAAGGCACATGTAAACAATACTAGAGCAATAGAAAAGGTCTAACTAAGGGGAAGATGCGCGAGGCGTATGGTGGTGACGTAGGTAAGGACTGAATATATCATTGTTTGGCGGGTTCAAACGCGTGGATTTTAAGGGCGAAAAAATCCTGTACGGCCTTCTTCGGGATAAGCCGGCTGTCCATGTTAGTAAGATTTTTACTTGCATGTTTTGATGTTGAGATTCCCAAGCTTAATGAGGTCTCTGAGCTAAATTCAAAATCGCCTGTTCTCGCTCAAGAAATACTCCTTCCTCTGCAGTTGTGAAAAGAGCGTAGCGAATTTTGTGGTCAGACGGAAGAGCGGCCTGGATGGCCGAGTCTCACCGTAAATAAGCATAAATTAAGTTCAGGTATAGATTGAAGTCATTCAAATGTGTACATAAAGAAGAAAATAAGGGTTTTGTTGGCGTGAAGCGATCGTTACATGGTTGGTGTGTGGAATCGATTTCAAGGTATCGACTGTGGTCATGGCCCATATTCCATTAGTCCCATCGAATCGGCTCAATTTCGATTCTCTATTTTTAGGTTACGTTGTGATTGGTTCATTTCTTATTTTACTAAAAGCAAAAGCCACAGAAGCTTGAAGCGTTATTTTAACGTGTTATCTTGTGCGGAACGCATTGTGAATTTAGTCGCTTATGGCGAGTCCTACTTTGTGTTAATCGCCGTCTTATGTTTATGTCGGCATTGGCTGGGCTTTAGGCACAAGCTATTGCGCCTCGGGTGATGTGGTGAGTGGCCGCTAAGCCCGAAGTGGCAGCGCAGGAGATAAAAATGAAATAGCTAAACCTGCTACCACCAACGTAAAAAGCTTACGTAAGATTTTATCCAGTATGTTAGACAAAGGATTATTAAGGCATAGTAAATTATTGTTTTGTACTTCCTTCTATACAGGTGACCCGGACTGAGAATGGTCTGCATCTACTCAATGTACGGGAATTTACCTCTGACAGTGAGATCTTCTAGTTCCCGACAGGATTTTCGAAATAGTTAGATAGACAAGGACGAAATCAGCCGCTGTCCCGGAATGAAATTCTACAGCCGTCTGCTGTGGTGGTGGGTTCCCTCCCTTCGCGCCTCCCACTCTCCGCCGCGGCTGATTTCGTGCTTTCTATCTAACTATTTTCGAAAATCCTGTCGGGACTAGAAGATCTCACTGTCAGAGGTAATTCAGTGACATGAGTAGATGCCCAGAGCCATCTCAGTCGGTCCCACCTGTATAGAAGGGAAAGTTACAAAAAACAATATTTATATGCCTTAACTAATCCTTTCCTAACCATACTTGGATAAAAAACTTACGATAAGCTTTTTTACTGTTGTTGGTAGAAGGTTTAAGTATTTCATTTTGATCTCCTGCGCTGCACGTCGGGGCTTAGGGCCACTCCGCCATCACCCGAGGCGAATGCTTGTGCCTAAAGGCCCAGTCACAATGCGAACATAAACATAAGTACGGCGTTAACATAAAAGTTAGGACTACGCCCATAAGCGGACTCATTCACAATGCGTTCGCACAAGCATAACACGTTCACATAAAAGCTTCAAGCTTCTGTGCTTTTGCTTAAGTAAAACATAAGAAATGAACCAATCACAGAACGGTAACCTAAAATAGAGAATCGAAATTGGAGCGATGTCGATGGGACTAATGGAATATGGGCCATAGACACAGTCGATACCTTGAAATCGATTCTCACACCCAACCAATAGTAAACCAGACGTCTCACAGCCAACAGAAACCCTATTTTGCTTACGTTTATGTTACACATTGTGAATACTTCAATCTATCACTGAATTGAATTAATGGCTTATTTTACGTGTCGAGACTGCGGGGCCCATCTAGGCGGCTGCGCTGCGTTGCGTCTGACACACAAAATTTCGTACGCTCTTTTCACAACTTCAGCAGAGGAAAGGAGGTATTTCTTGGGCGAGAAACAGGCGATTTTGAATTTAGCTCAGAGGCGTCATTTAAGTGCTTGGAGGATCTCGCAGCATCAAACATGCAAGTAAATTCTACTAACATGGGACAGCCGGCTTTACTACCGCCCTCCGAGAGGAAGGTGCAGTACGGAAGGAATCTTTTTCGCCGTTAAAAATCCACGGCGTTTGAACCCGCCAACATGAGTATACCAGTCCTATACGCTAACGGTTACACCATAGCCTCGCGCATCTCCCTTATAAATGCACATGTCTATGCGCTATGCTTATGTTTACATTTGCATTGTGAATGGGCCTTAAGGCACGCGTGGGGCGCGGTGCGGCGCGCGTAGACGGGTGGCCGGGTGGCCCCCGGCGGGCTGCGCTGGGTCGACGGCCGCGAGCGCGCGCCGCCTGTCGCTTTCTTCGGCGCGTCCTTTCGCCGCGGACGCCGGATGTGGGCCACCGGGCCGGGCCGCCGCCGCGCCGCCGCCGCCGCCCGACCGACTTTCGCCCGCGCCGCCGCCGCCACCGCGTGCTGACGGGCGCAACAAAGGGTCAAAAGGGAACAATTAAAACGGGTGAAGAAGGGAATGTCAAGTTTCCGAACACCGCCTTCACACGTCGCCACGGCGGCGCGCCTCCGTCAAGCAGCAGGGCTCTTCCGACGCCGCCACCGCTGCACGCCACGGCCTTGTCGCCGCCCGCCGTGGAAGGGGGTGGGTTCTGGAGGGGTAGGTTTCACCGACCCTCCGGCGAAGACGAACAAAGGGACCGCAGCAAGTAAAACGCCGCGACCGCAGTGGGAATACCGTCATTTGAAGCTGTGTTCTGCTATCGTTGGCGCGTGCGCCCTCCTGCGCTTCTCGTAGCGAGGGTCCGGCGCCGGGGCAAACCCGCTGCACGTGGGAAGATCTCCATTCAAAATCAATGCTCTGCTACGATAGCGGTGTTCGGAAGAGCACAGCGGTGTCGTCATGAGGAGGGGACCTAAATTTGTTGCTTCGAAGTATGCTGTTTTGGCGATAGAGTGGGTCGAGTGAAAAACATATACTTTAAAATACAGAGTTTGTAATTTTTACTTTCATTTTCTTCTTATTTTTCTGTCATGTTTTCTTTCTCATTTATTATTGTTATTATTATTATTATTATTATTATTATTATTATTATGCTTCTTTTTTTCTAGTTTTATGTCTTTAGTCTTTCTTAATTGCCTCTTCTTATAGGAGATGAAGCTGGCGACCTTCTCTGCTCTGCCGTGAGCCCCACACTACACACTGTCCCTCGCCTCTCCTGTGCCCTACCCTTCGTCCTGCTCTGAATCTCGTCCTGGCCACACGTCATGACCCGTTCCTTCTCCCTCCAATCGAAATCGGCCCACCCGCCCAGCTTCTTCACAGAACGTTTCCTACTAACATCGTTGCTAAGAGCAGCTGTAAAATGTTTGTTAAATAATCTCAGATAAAATTCAGTAACAATTTTGACCTCCTTCTCAAATCATAATTGCGCTTCAGGATTAAATCAGTTTTTTTAGAACATTTTATGAGCGTTCAGAAACGTTTAAATCACCTTCGTGAATTTCCTCATCGTTCCGTCAAACTTGCGTCGCCGTAACTCTTAATTTACAACGCATTTTTATGCCAAAATATTTCTTGCGAACCTTCACGCCTGGACAATCTCGTTAGCTTAGTCACCACCCTGTAGCTGATATTGCACGCGTACATTTTCGTGAATCCTGGACCCATTTTTCTCCTCTACTACTTGAAACACTGGAATTATGGATATCGCAGCAACATCTGTTTACAAAATTAGTGCAAACACTGGATACGGAAAATTAGAACCATTTGAAGCGTGCTTCAGGTCGGATAAGGTAATGGTGTGTTGTGCGAGTGTCTGGAGTCGATTGTTTGAGTACTTCAAAATATTTGTTGATATAAAAGTTGATAAGTGAAAATGGTAGAGGTAGGACCAGGTCACTCGCAGGAGCTTCCTCGAACCTTTTCCAAACTGGGAAGTGTGTCATAATACGATATTGCCAAAGAGAGAGAGAGAGAGAGAGGGAGAGAGAGGGAGAGAGAGAGGGAGAGAGAGAGAGAGAGAGGGGGAGAGGGAGAGAGACAGAGACAGAGAGAGGAAAATAATAGATTGAGTTTGCGTTATTTTAATATATGGCATTAGAAACTCCGCTTCAGAATCGAGCTAGAAATTTGATATAAATTCTAGGGACGGTTCTCAGGAATCTGGATAAACAATTCCCCCATCATCACATTTGCAGATATATTTTGAAGAACGTTTTTACTTTAAAATTTGTTCGTTCTACAATAAAGATATGTATCGTGATTTGTATCGTACATAGCAATTGAAATAATTTTTACTTTAGAAACAGTTCTAATCGTAGATATAACTACTTGCGGATAAATTTCATTCCTTGCTGTAAATTTGAAATAAAATACTTATTTCATAGTTCGTAATATTATTATTATTGTTATTATTATTATTATTATTACTGCATATTTCGTGTGAATATACTTTAATAAATAATTTGAACTTGAATTTGCCCAAAATCATTATTTGAAAAGCTTCATAATATACAGGATGGACCACCTAAGTTGGCTACGGATTGAGATACAGGGATATGATTTACGTCAAGACATGCAATATCAATGCTGCAAGGAAGGGGGCCGCTCGTCTTCAAATATTTGCTGTTTATATCTGGAACAGTGTGCATTATCAAATGAGAACGCTGGGCGTTAATGGGTTAAGGTGGTACAAATTCATTCATACATTACTTTCGTGTCCTTTCTTCGTAAGAAGAGAAAGTATTGTAATCATGCATTGGAAAACAGCGAAATTTTCGACAGAAAAAACTCTCATTGCTGGCCCCTTGTAACGAAAAAGTTGATAAATCAAATATGGTCAAATAGTCAAATTTAGCGCGAAACTGGTCAGCTAATTTTCTCGGAAACCGATGTTCTCGATAATCGAATAAAGGAACTCGAGGCCCTGCGAGTTTGAAACATACATTGTATTTTGATTGTTGGAGGCAATTTTTAAACATTTTTTTTATCAAAAAACGACTCCAATTTTTAAAAAAATTTCTACTCGTATGTATTAACGGTAGGTGTGAAAATTGATTCTCATCTTATTTTCGGTGAAACACACTGTATGTGTGACTGTGTTTCGAAAATGAGATAAAGTTAACATTACAATAGTACAAGAAGAAGATTGAGATTGAGATTGAAGATAGTGATTTTTTTTAAACAAAATCTGTTCTAAAACGTCGTAATAGTTTTTGCGTAATTTATGACTGAAATTAATAAATGTTTTTAAAAAAATCTCAAAAACAGACGAACATTTTTTCTTAATTTTTTTTCTGCGTATAGTACAAGTTTCGTTCAAAAGACTGGCGCAGGTTTCATTTTCATCAAACCCTCTGAATTTTTAAAATAAAAAAAAAATGATCCGCGAAAGTTTGTGCGCACGGCTAATTGTTTCCTTTGCTGGAAGTGAGTTCGGCGTGTGCGCGCGTTTGCATGGTTAGGGCGCACTGCCGGCCTCCTCTGGGAAGCGCTGCGCCGCGTGATGGAACTCGCTCGGCAGAAGGCGGGCGCTGCGGCCGCTACGCGCCAAATCAGGCGCGAAAATGGTGCCTCAGGCTTCATTTACGGTCGTCGTTTAGATGTATCCAGCCAGAACCGAGGGAAGTACTCACGGGGAGATGGGTTCGGCGCTAAGTTTCTACGCCAGCCTAAGCCAAAGATGTTTTAACTTTGCGTTAAAGGCTGAAAGGCAAAGGTAAAACTACAAAGCATTGTATGATTCATTGTTCACCTTATAATTCCAAGGTCAGGCCATGCAACGATTCTGTGATCCTGAACATCTCGTCAGATTTAGAAGGTCTAGGAATAAGAAACACTAACTCATAAACTTCCTCTTCCTGAGGATAGCTTTTATTAAGCCGAAACAGGGAATTACTGGAAGCGTGTGCTCATCTTACGTGTCACAGGTGCTACTTGTTCGTCCCACGGTCTTGAGTCTCTTCTGAAGTAGCTATTCTTCCGCCGACCTTCTCAAGTAGCAGAAAAGCCCGTTGGCACTATGTTCCGTCCGGGGCCGTTCCATCAGCTCGAGTCTCAGTTTCGTTCAAAAGTAACAACGGTGAGAAACTCCACTGAGGGCGTGCACAGTATCTTCGCAGACCACCAAGAAATCAGTAGCGAGTAACCTCACCAAACAAGGGATTTCGTTCTGATAAAAGTGTAGCTTCAGAAAATAAGCGAGTCGTGAAAATATAGAAATAGTCAAATGGTATAAAGCGAAAGAAATATTTGGATATGTCAAAATGTAATTGTACAAACCTTCAAAAAGCAGAAATGCAGAACAGGAAGAAACTAATATAAAAAACAGAAAGCATTATCAACGGCCTTGTTTTCGCAGTTTAATTATTTTCTATTTACAAGTACATACATAATAAGAATTATGATATATTATTTATTGCCGGATAAAATAAGCTACATTAATCAACGAACAAAAGAAACAAACCACCGCAGATGATATTGTTATGTAGATCGCAAAGGTAATGATTCCAAATTTGCCTTTTTCATCGTACATATGTATAGTCTTTTCCAAAGACTGTCAATTCCCCCTAAATACGTCTTATGAAATGTTTATAGCGAAATAGTTGACTGGTTGTTGATGGTAACTTTATAACAAATTGCTGTGACTTAGAGGGGTACAAAGGTGTGAAACAAATGATAAAAATACATCAAATTCGTAAGAGCTTAAAGCAAGGAAATGTTAAATAAAAATATTAATCTTTCTATTTCTAGCGGGTGCACTATTTAAATAAAAATTAAGCATTTAATACTTGCCCTAAGCTCTTTTGGATATAATACATTTTGGTCAGTTGCTCCAACGTTGTAAAATATCGCAGTGAAAGGTGAAACCTTTTCCTTTGCGACAATGACAGTGGTGGAGGTGCCGGTCGTTATTTGTTGCGAAAAGCACACCTTATTTCCGCCGGAAGTTTGCATCGCGGGCTGCCCGCCAGAGTAGCAACCGCTGCCCTTGATGCACTTTCGCTGTGTTTTTCTCCTTTGGTGGTCACTCATTTTCTCCTCAGGCCGAGTCCTTGCGCGGTCTTTCTTTTGAGCTTCACGCAGGCGGAGAGCTCTTCTCCTCTAGAGGCACTGACACGCACTTGAGGACTTTCTCTGTTCTCGTACTTGTCAGGACCGAAAGAACCGTTTACTCCTATTTTCACTTTATCCTTGTCTCTTTACTGTCGTCTTTGAATAAAGGACTGTGAGACTTTCTAACAATGAAAAAAGTGGAATATTTTCCCATGAATTCAACTGAAGCACTATTTTTTTCGTGTAAATATTTTTAAAATACGATATGAGGTTGCGCCAAAATCTTTTAGGTTCGGCACTTCCTTTCGAAACCCTCGGATATTTTATGCTGGTTCATAAAGATATCCGAAGTGCGGAAACAGCACTATTTTCTACTGTACGGAACAGAGAGGAAGTTTTCATGTTGGAACATATCTGGTCCAGGCGTAATTTGTTTGGCAAGTAATCCCATAGTGACAATAATTGACGTAATAGTAAACTCATTCTCTAGATGATGACTTAATTTGTTAAAGAATGCATTAAGAGAAACAAGAATGATAGCTCCTCGAGTTTTGATTTCTGCTCTCGGTAGAACTGTACAAAATCTGACAAATTGTCTGGCGTTTAATTTCCAAGTTTTGCTTACTATTTCTAGTTACGCTGTATCGAGAGATTATACGGTTCCGAGAAGAGACTTGTCCTAACTTTTTATTGATAATGTATAATGGAAAATTTGAAATATTTTTAATGAAAATAATCTTTCATAATTTTCAATAATTAAAATTATTTGCCTCAGTGTGTTGGTGAATGAGTTAGTTGTTGCAAATATTTGATCTTATTTATCCTATTTTTCTAAAATATACATTACCTATAAAATAAATATTTAAAAAAATGTTGTATAAATTTTAATTTCTGAGGGCAGCAAGGAAATTCATTCAGGACATATGGCGAGAAAGCTATTTCAATAGGTCGTTAATATATATAAGCATGCCTGTGTTTAATATATAATTTAATTTTTACTTTCTCGCACTTACTAACGTAAGAAGAGAAAGTATTGTAATCGTGCGCCGGAAACGAATTTTTGACACAAAATATCTTATTGCCTGGTAAAGAAAAAGAGGATAACTGTAGTTGCTAAATATAACGTGTATTACAAATGTAGTGAAAGGCGATCCAGTTATCTGATTTATAAAAAAAATACTGACTCCAAATATTATCGCCAGCTGCATTTTCCGTTGTAATGTTCTTATTTGGAGGAATTGTAGCATGTATCTGAAAATCTCCATCGTTAGCAGCATAGTTATTTCAACAAAGCTTATTAACACGCTACTAGTTTTTCTATATGCAATTTTCTTTGCATAAAAGGAGGAATTCATTTATAAAATAAATGTACAAAGTAATACAAAAAATAAATTAAATATTGATAGAAGAGTGTTAATATGTAGATCAAGTGACACACCCAACATAATGTAATTTTGCAGGATGGTTTAAAAGTGAGCAGAACTCTTTATTGCACGTGCAAAGACGAAGTATTTTTTTCTGTGAATCAATTGTCTTGTGAGCCATCTTTATGAAATATTTACTGTGTAAAAACAAACATTTTCTAAACATAATTTTCATTTAACTCAAATGACACATTTTGGCAGTGCCACACGTCTTGGGCACCGAGGAAAAGTTCTGTTTCAAACACGTGATGTACGTCTTCAAGAAAATAGTCCCTTTTTGTGAAAGTTGAAAAGACGTAAACGTAGAAAGACTTTGGTTTGGTTTATTTTCGCCTATCGCAAAACAACATACCCCACGTCCAGACGGCGATATTTTCGCGAAAGCTAGCCGTCGGTGTCAAGAGAAGGATGGCAGCGTGAACTGATTGCCGAGGCGAACAAAGGTTCGTTATGCAAATGAAGCTGGTGGCTCTCTCTGCGACGCGCCGGCCGTCCGCAAGGCCCTCGGCGACGCCGCTTCCTGCACACACTCCCTCACTACTTTCATTGGCAGAGCGATTAAATCGCCGACGACTCGTTGCATACGCGCCCAAAGAGATTTCTCGAAAAGAATGGAACGTCGTTGGCCTTTGGAAGAACACTCACTGCATCAAGGGGCAGTATTTCATCGCGACTGCGTGTCGGCATCGTTTCATCACGACGGCATGTCAGCTGATGGTGGTTTTTCTTTATTAATGTTGCATATATCTGGTACGTTATCAGATTCATGATCGTAATAATCAACTTCACGGATCTGGTTGCTAGCTTGTTCCGGACAGATTTCACATATCTTTACTACGCTGTTTTGTAGTTCCAGATTATATGGCAGGCCTGAAGTAGGCCTGACGCCACAACACAATGTATCCGCGAAGTAAGACCTGTGAGAAGAAAAGTCTTATTCAATTTTTTAGGCGCTTGACAGTTCTTTATCTTGCTGTAAGTGTTCGATACGTGAAAATAAATTTGGAAATGGGAAACAGAAAACAAAGGCATAATGAATTGAATTAACTTAAAGAAGCAAGTAAATAAATATAAGTACCGTGGTTGTTTTGTTTTTGTTACTAGCATGTTTTGGATTTGCTCAAACAACAGGCAAATAACTACAGTAAAAATATGTATATAGTTATAAACAACAAAGAACAGACGTGGTCAAAGTTTGTAAACGGAGACAATCGTCGAGATTTGCAAACAACCTAATGTGTTATTTCTATTACCAGCCATGTGTCAATAATTTTCGTAATAGCATATTCTTATACAAAAAATTGGTATAAATAAGAAATACCATTCCGTGGAATATGAGCACGCATACACATCTTTAGTTACAACACGATTGTTTCGATTGTTTTTAACGGGTGACAACGCGACATATTATTATATTTTTCACAGACGTAGGCCGTTTACAGTGTTTTTTCTATTATGTGTTTTGTTTCATTGATTGCTGTATTATCAGAATAGTATTCGAACAAACATTTAAACATATTATATTGCTTCGAATAACAGCATATTGGTAATTTCGTATTGGTAGGAGGAATTAATACATAAACGGAGTAAGTATATGCTTACGGCACATGCAAGATAGTGGCCAACAAAAATATTAACACAATTTTATAATAGTTTATAAATATTTAAAATAATGTAATATTGAATTTTAAAATTAACAATGTTATCCTTTATTTTCATCTTAATTTTGTATGCATATATTTAATAATTCATTATTACGATGGGCCCGTATATTTTGGTCTTGTTTAGAATCCCTTTAGATATTAATTTGATCCTGCTCATTGGAAAACCCTCCTGCATGTTCCTTGCTTAGTGCCTCTTCAAAGAGTTGTTTCTGACCTACACCCGTACGCCGATGGGTGCAACTTTGTAATTAGCTGTCGCCATCGCCCCCTCCCTCTCACGACCCACCGCCACGTGACGTCACGCCCATCGCGTAGTGCGTGCATTTTGTGGCGAGGCACAGAGGGACGGGCGGGTCGCCTGACGAATAGTGCAAGCCGGCCTCTCGGGTCGGCGAAGGGTACATGTCCGAAAAAATGCGGAACGGCATGGAGAGGGGAATAGCAGGGAGGGACATGGCGGGGCGAAGGCAGGGAAAGCGGGGTACGGGCGGTGCGGCAGGAGCAGTTTGGCAAGGGCGTGGGAAGGGGGAAGCGCGACGCTTGTCGAGGAACGAGGGACGCGTGGCGGGCACCCATGGCGGAACGTGGGGCCGGGACCGTTGGGCAGGGACTCGGAGCGGATCATGGGGGAAGCACGAGGAGGACCTGGGGGCGGAGGAAGGCGTGGCGGTGGGATTGCGTGCGGGACGGCGTGGCGGCGGGAGGCGTGCGCGCGGCTGCGCGACAGCGCGTGGACGTGGTCGGGGAGGCGTGGTCGGGGGCGTGGCTGGGAGGCGTGGCGGCGGGAGGCGTGGCGGGCGGATGGTCAGCGGGGAGGCGTGCGGGGAGGCGTGGCGGGGGAGGCGTGGCGGGGGGGCGTAAGGCGGGGAGGCGTTGCGGGCGGGAGCGTGGCCGGCGGACCGTGGCGGGCGGAGCGTGGCGGGAAGGCGTGGCGGGAAGACGTGGCGTGGGGAGGCGTGGCGGGTAAGGCGCGCCGGGCGGCGGCGGGGCAGAAACGGCGCGCGAACGGGGGGGCGGCGGCAGCGGGCGCGGCGGGAGCGGAGCGGGCGGGGACGATCGGCGGGGCGGCGCGACGCGGCGAGGCGGGCGCGCGAAGGCGGTGAGGCTAGCCGTCAGACGAGCCTTGCGTGACCGAGCGCCCGCGTCCACCGTTGAAACCAGCTGGGCAAGGCGCGCTGCCGCCACGAACCCGCTCGAATTGCGAGTCTTCGGCCCGGCTGCTCCGCCCGCCGAACTTTCGAAAGGGCACTCTGAAAATAAGCGAGTAATCTTTTCACGCGGTTTTCATTTCTTCTTCTTGCCTCGGTGGAAGTTCTGCGAACGGGTTTCCTCGCACGAAAGATGGAGAGCTCGAGAGCAAAAGGACAACTTAATTAGCATGGTCGGACTGAAACCTTTCTCTGGACGAAAAATAAAATATAGGTAAATAACATCACATCGTTACCACACATTACATGCAGTCTTATTATTCATGAATGTGTATCTAAAGTGTCTTCAAAAAATGTGTTGTCTGTAGTGGCAATGGTATTCTTGACATTGACATCCATAAGTGCCTGTAACATTTTAAGTTCACTAGATGTGAAATTACACTTGTATACTTAGTAAATTACTAGCCGTGATCTAAAAAGATATAACGTTTTGCATAAGTCAGACAACAAAACTTCGGATTGTAGCCTTTGAGGTGAGTTTATACTTTTGTCGCCATATATTTAAAGTGCAGAAATTGCTTGCTCAAGTGCCATTGGAACTCAAATATTGTAAAGCCTTTGCTGTCACAGACATTAGTCGTTGATAAAATGCCTTTCTCTCAGGTGTACTCACAACTCATTATATTCTCTTCCGTGACTCAGTTTTCCAGATATGCGACAAGCGCTGAGTATCAACATTTGAGAGGACAAACAAAAAAGGCTTGAGAAAATACCCGTATGCTGAGAACGGTGCTTCGGAGTCTTGTTGAGGGGAAAGTGTTTTGTCTTAATATGCCCACATGAGGCAACTTCCTGCTCGTTGGGTTCTCCACAGCGCTGAATTTGCGATTTCTCAAAAATTCAGAATAGGCCTGCACTCGAACCCACCTGTTTCATATACTATTTCCCACATGTAATTAACGAGAGCTCTGCCTATTACAGAAATTTCAACTGCGCCTTCCGAATTAGACAGTCGTGCTTCTTTGCGAAGGAGTACGTTTTCTTTTGCTTTGGTTATCTTATCGCAAGCGTTTCATTGACCGGCTGTTTATTTGTACAAAGTTATTATATTTCTCCTTTTATTCTCTCTAGAAGTGTAAACCTGGTTGCTAAAACATGAGAATTTAAAATAATTGGAAGTGTCAGAAATGCAGTTAGAATATTAGGTCAGTCAATGGATGCACCCAAGAAGACACAAAACAAAGTATAGCATTAAGGGATGAACAAGGGATTCCCAATAAAGAAAAATAGAGAGAACATGTCTTTCGTATGCTACCAGAAAGGAATATAATCTACTTGACAAAAGAAGAATGAAAAAACACGAGGAAGAGATCGTGAGATCTGAACAGTCTGCAATATACAAGACAGAAAAATCAAATTATCTCCAGAACAAATCTCGAAGGTGACTGTCAAATTGAAGAACTGGTGATTACCAGTTGAAGAACTGGTGATTCTTTGTCGATTGACAAAGAATGCTGTGTTTCGAAAAAAGCACAATGAAGGAAGGACGGAAGGAAGGATAATTGGGGAAATGTGAATGTTAATCTTTTGGCATTCATCTGCAAGGAATGGAGGAAAATGAGGAATAGACGATAAATAAATATTCAATCTTATCCATCATTTTTAAAGGGAATGATAGGGATGAATGACGCAATAGAATGATCACAATATATAAGATTAAATTTGACACTTGCCGCTAGTGTCTGAGCAAGTGAAAATTGAAGTTTATTTACAACGTTTAGTGGATTACGCCTACGACGTGCTTCATTTTAAGTTCAATTAAGCCCATTTAAATAAAGCATTACAATCTGCGCGACCAAGCAATTATTGTTGATCTACGAAATTCAGCTATGTGAGGCGATGATGGTGAAAACATTCAACTAGGCGAAAGGTTGAAAACAACAAGGCAATGTCATTATTACTAATGACAATAATAACGGTAGTAATAACAATAGTAATAATAATAATAATAACAATATTAATAAACAATCAACAGGGTAAGGATAAGCATACAACAAACTGTGTGCATCCGCCAGCCGAAACAGGAAGAATATAACGTGAAAAACGATTGTGGTAGTACGTTTCTTTTCACACAACCGGAAGACGAAGTTTCTCTTATTTGAATGG
>BOPP01000035.1:8863412-8884862 GCA_017312745.1 Gryllus bimaculatus
GCCTCGCCGCCACCTTCCAGGGTCGGCAGAGCGGCGCGGGGCAGCCCGGCGCACGTGTCGGCGCGCAGGTGTCATTTGCATTCGCTTTGCGGCTCTTGGGAGTTGAAATGCGCCCTGCCCCGCAAGCACGCGCCTTTGGGCGTTGTTTACACACGCGTGATCGTCTAGGTGCTTTTTCGTGGGCAACGTAATGCATGCGTTTGAAAAGGAACATCGTTTTAGACTCTGAATGTGTGCTTAGAAAGTAAGTTATCCAGTGACGCATCTGGTTTTGGAAAATGAGTCCGTAGTCTGAGCTAAACAGTTATGACCAGTTTGTTTATTAAGACCTTTATAGAAAGTCTTGTCGTAAGGAATATCACAAGTGAATGAAAAACTATCGATAACTCAACGATTTGCGTAGCAATGAGTGGATTGATCTGCGAATTGTCAAGCACGAATGGTTTTTGGTAAGATTATTTCACAAACGGTAATCGGACTTCGAAACACGAGGATTTGGAAAAACAGCATTTTGGAACACGAGCACTTCCGAACACGAGACCTTTGGAACTCAAGCATTTGGAAATTTGAGCACTTTGGAATAAGAGCACTTCGAACCCAAATACTTACGCATAAAAGAAGTATGAGATACAAAGACTTCGAGGTGAAAAGGATTGGGAGCACGTTGAGCGTTGAAATCTTAGGAAAGTATTTGTTGATGAATATTATCAAAATATAAATTCATTAAATTAAAACATAATAAATGAAATGTATAGTTGTTCTGTGTTCCTCAGGTGTTGGATAATTTTAATAACGTCTTGGCAAGTGGGATACCCTCATTCTAGACTATCTCATTTTGACATCTTATTGATTTTTTTAAAAACAACACTGTCTAATTTACTAATTTGATATTGCATTGAAAGATTCGTAGTACAGTTACTTTGGATACTCGTACAAATATTAAAATGTGAAGTAAGACCGGAAGATATTTAGGGAACAAAATAATACATGGCTCCTTCACATATTGACAATTTTTACACAAATATTTCGTATTCTTATCCAATAAATCCCGTACGAAATACTTGACAAGATAAGACGGTTTCTGTTACGTCATTGACAGATTAGGCAAACTTGAAATGAACGTTATGAGCTACATTTTCGTGAAATTTTTCCTGATGATAAAATGTCATAAAAACGATTAATGTGTCAACGAGATTCCGTCCAAAAATTATGAATATTTCATATTCTAATGCAAATGCCTTGTTATATCATTCTGCAAAAGAATGCTGTCGAGGCAGCTAGTATTCACGAGGCAATGAAACCACAGCCACGTAACAGCGAGTGCAGGATGACAAATGCAGCTGTTCTCGACAGTTACTTGCAAAAGCGCGCATTCACCCAAACGCTGGCAAGCGCGCGTTGCATCTAACTTCGAGACGGCATCAAGGTGAAAGTGAATTGACATACATAAATATTCAATCAACATTCGAAATTTCCTCCTTTTAGTAGTGAACGCAAGTCATATTACAACACTGAACAGTTGTAATGAATGCATGTAAGTTTTGCTTTTTTTACACGATTACATTTCTGAGGTAATGCCTGTATTCGTGAAATGAAATAAATAAAACGTTTTGATTAACAGACTATGTTCTGGTTCGATGAGCTCTTGCCTCATTCTTTGAAATATGTTTAAAGATGGCCGTTTACGCTTTCGGAATTAAATATTTATATAATGTTTATTAACATGAGCTAAGCGATTGAGAGAGCAAATGGTATAATTGAATACCAATGCTGTTAGCTGTTAAAACAAAGAGCAATACTTGAAATTTTTGTAGAACAAATTAGAGACGGTTAATTTCTTTTCGTTTTTTTTGTTATTAAAGCTCGCATCAACTTCTAGGTTATTAGCGACCACTATAGCTTGTATCGGTATGGTAAATGTGAGGATGACACGATATGATGATGATGATGATGATGATGATAGGGGTGAAAGGACGAACAAAATACAAACATGCCTCAGGCGGGACCCGAACTCCCGATCCTTCGGTCCGAGATAGCTTCGGCACTACTGCCTTAGGCGATCTCGGCCACCGGATGGGCTCGTTGGTCTTTGGAGGCTAATTGTCAAGCATTCATTTTGAAATAAACATTTTTAGTTCACAGTTAATAAATACGACGTTTTTGCTCTTCGTAAATCCGCCTTGCCCCGCCGCGAGCGAGGCGTGGCGCGTGGGACGGTCAACGACCGATCCTACCGCATACCGGTTGGGAGAAGAGCAGGCCGGTCCCATACATATCTGTCTGGGCCGCAGCCACTTTCCTCGCAATGAGGGGACGAACGGGAAGAAATAAAGGGCTCCCGCTTCGCGTCTCGGACTCGCCTCTCTGTGAATGATGAATCAGACATCCGATTCGGTCAGTCATCTTTCGGGTCATGGTGGGTAGTCAGGGTTTCGGGTTCAGTAAAATTGGGGCGCCTTTTCCACCAACAACATGCTATGTATGTCATTAATTACACTTTTGTCGCTTCTTTAGGGACAGACATTTTCGTTTTAGGAAAGGTTAAACTGAAGAAAGGCCATATTTGCCGCACTAAGTGAAATGAATATATGGGAATATATACAGTTGCGCGTTAGAATTAGGTCCATGTATTACAAAGGTGTGCTATTGTAAGTGCGATAATATTGCAGTTATCGGACAATCATCGGATTTCTAAATTAGACTTACATGACTTGATATTCGTCTAAGGTATCGTTCGATATCTAATTATTCGGTTGGAAATCATATTCTGGGATGTTAGTACAAGTACTACGACATTATTCAGACACATAACTGTTGTTTTCTTGTAATTGACTCATTTTAATATGTTCTTTGCTGTATTGAGGGTAAATAGAGAGCAGTTTTGGTAAATTGTTGAAAATATCTGAAATGGCATGGATTACAAACACATTCTACGTGCACCTGAACAGGTGCTATTTGAAACTCAGGGTTGCTCGCAATAGAGACAAGCTACACGGACGACACTTTTTAACTATAAGCTGTATTATTTATTCATTCAGGCATGATTTTATGAGGAGGAAATAACTGCTTTGAAGCTGCATATTCACAGCTTTCCGCATATTTTAAAAACATCGGAACAGGAACTATACATCCGCTCTGGCGGCCAAATCTAAAGAGCATGAATTACTATATCACATTCAAAGTAAGAAAATAATTTGAACTTTAATATGCTTTCATGTACTGTAAGTATAGAACGAAATAGTCCTTCAGTGTTTTAACACACATTTTTTTTCAAAATATGAATATATGAAAATGTTAATATATTTTGAAATATATTATGAAAATATACATGATGTAAAATAAGCAAATTACAATAATCCCTGAAGGTACGCAAACAAAGACAAAACAGAAGATAAATATAAAAAGTTAGGGTGAAAAAACAACGTAAGTATTTTTCACTTGATTTTTATTTTCGCGCATATTACTTACGAAGTAAAGGGAAAGTACTGTAATGCTGCGGCGAAGAAAGACGATTATTTCACAGAAAACTCATATTGTGGGTTCCTAATATCGCAAAATTGATAATTCTTGCTCCATTGTGTAGTAAATACCTGTATCTAATACGTTGATTTATCAGAATCCACGTTTTGAGGTTACTTGGAAACGAAAAATTCATTTACGTCAACATGATTGTCATCCAGTCCCGAATTTGAGTCGCAGCCTTTTGAATTTGATATGGATATTTTGATTTTGTGGGGTTCTTTGCATGAAGGCTCTAGGACTTTTTCAAAATTTTCTAAAAAATGTCACAAATTTTTAAATTTTATTTCTTTTGAGAATAGCTGAGTATGGTCCTCAAGACGGTACAAGTCTGAATTTCGTTAATTTATCTAAATTTTCGAAAATAGAAAAAGTTAAATTGCTACGGCTATTTACAACAATTGCAATATTGAAGTTAGAGATTCTTTCTTAATGAAATCCGTTCTTTAAAATTTGATATTTAAATAAGACCAGGAACAATGTTTATCAACATATGAGTATAGATTTCTCTTAATTTTGCGTGAAAGAAAGACAATTTTGAAAACAAGACTGTAAAAATGTTCCGTCATTTTTCTTTAATTTTTTCCTCGGATAGTACCCTTATAAAAATGATGGGGTGCGACTTTTGTTGAAATATGAATTTTCGCAAATTGTAACAGTTACAAATAATCCGAGGAAATGTGCTGTTGTGGATGTACTTGTTTTTTATTTAAGAAGCCTACCGAAAGATTGCTTCACATGCTTTTATCATTTGGCCAGCACTGACGACGGGCAAATAACAACATTTTTTATAACAATATAGATCGAAGAACGTCCATATTTCGTATGATACTGAATAAATATTAATAAAACCGATACCTAAACGGTTTTCGTGCATGAAAGTAAATAGCACAGCAAAGAAGTGCGCTTCCTGCAATCTGCATGCGTGCGTTTCATGCAAAGCAGCAATTCCGGGATGCAGCGCGGCCTAGAGCGACGGGAGGGGTGCGTGGGGACCGTGCAGCCGCTGCGAGTGGCGGACGCGCGGAGGGACGAGTGTCGCAAAACGGCCTTGCGTGGGCGGCGGCGCGGCGGGGGCGGGGCGGCGAGCGGAAGCGACGGGGCCGGGCGCTTCCGGGCCGGCGGCAAGCGGGAATGTCGCACGTTTGCGACAACGGCTCCGCTCCGCTGGCGACGACGCGGCGCGCCATCCCCGGGCCGCGCGGCCTCCCCTGTCTCTCCCGCTGTCGCCCCGCCCCTGCTCGCCGATGTCGTCGCTGTTTGGTCAAACCGTGCTACCCTTAGCGACAATTCACACACCCCAGTCCTCCTGTCGCCAAAACGCTGCCCGCCGCACTAATCCCACCGCTCTGCAGCCGTCCGTTTCCATCGCCTCCCGTCCCTGCATCCGCCAACTGTCCCGCCTCTGACTCTGCTACCCCGCCGCTCCACCGCGTTCCCCGGCCTCCCCCGGCCCACTCGGTTGCTTCCGCAACCCCGCTACCCACTCCGTTATGCTTCGGCAGTAGACGCTTATTATGGTGACTACGAATTTATTATAAACGGATTCTCAGAAAGTGCGAATCTTTGATGCCAACTTGGAATCTGACCCTCGCCTTCTGTTTCACACACATCCCTAGCACCTGAGCTACGCGATCCAAACTTGCTCCGGCCTGCCATCACGCCTCATCGCCTCTGCCCCGCGGCGCCACCCCTGCCTCCTCCAGTCCCGGCATATCCTCATCCGATCACTATCACATCAGCCCAACTCCACGTGCTCTCATCCCTCTGGTCATGCACGCGAACCCCTTCCAATTACCACACTCCCGCTCGCATCGCCCGCGGTCCGCTACGCCCGCCCGCGGCGCGACGGGTCACAACGCTTTCACGTCCGGCGCGCGACGGCGGGCGCGGGCTGCAGGTTGGAGGTGGAGCGGGCGGCGGGAGGCGGGCGGCGCACGAGGCGGCGGCGCTGGCGCAGTGGGACGGGAACGCGCGTGCGATGCGGCGACTGCTGCTCCTGCTGCTGGCGGTGGCCGGCCGCTGCGCCGGCCTGGCGCTCAGCCACTGGGACCTGGAGGGCGCCAACGGGTGAGCGCCGGCGCCTTCTCGCGTCTGCGGTGCCTCTGTCTCTCTCTCCCTCTCTCTCTTCGCGTGGTGCGGTGCATGTGCTGTGTGATACGTTGTGCGACGGCGAAGGGCTGGCCTAAGGCCCTCAGGATTGACGGAGAAGACTGTGTTTTTGTTGTTGTTGTTGTTGTTGTTGTTGTTGTAGTGTGGGTCAAGAGTGTGCGTGTCTCTGTTTTCTTGAGGTTTTTACCCAAGGAATTTCTGTCACTCTTTTTAGCGTTGTGGTGTTTATAGTTGATTTTTCTAGTTTTTCCGCAACGTGATTCCAATTATCCATTGCTAGGGCGTTGCAATGCGTTGTGCGGTTAGTTCTTGCTGTATCATCTTCATCCAGACTCGCAAGAAACATTTTCGTTAAAGCCAGCTAGCCAGAATACAGAATATAATAAGCACTTATATTCGTTCAAAGCAACTAACAGTGTTTTCGTACTTGGAATGAATACAAATTCTGGCCATTTCCAATTGTAATTTCCACGTACATTTTCATTGCATGTGTCTTGCAAGTGCCAATCCTACATCTTATTCAAACCATTTTCCCGCGGATAGCCCAGCACCGGGGCAATATTTGATTTCAATACCGTGTTTCCTCACGCCTCGACGGCCGGTGACATGCCCGGACCTGTTCGATGAGTCGGTGTTTGGAGTCGTGAGAGTAGGTCGCGGGGCGGACAGTGCCAGAATAGGGGCGGTAGTTTGCGTGGACGTGCATGAGGGGACCCGACCCGGCCGGGCCGCCCCGCCCCCGGGAGCCAGCCGCGTGTGCGCGGGGTGTGTGTGTGAGCTCGACCGCCGCCACCGCAGTCGCGCGCCACTGCTGCCGCGTGGTGAGCGGCCGCGCGACCCACTTCGCAGCGCCCGCCCACGCCCCCTCGGCGCCCGCCGTCGATGCCTCTTCACTCGCAGGATTTTTAGTACCTCGGGTTTGACAAACAGTGTTTGACGTGCCACAGAAAGTAATTTCTGGACAGATTATGATCATTGGAAAAATGGACGAATGAATTTCTTCGAATTTCTTCGAGTGTATAACAATCTTGGGGTCATATATTTATTATAATAAACGTGCAAACATTTATATTTTTATTAATTACGTGCTTTTAGAAATATTTTTATATAATTCTGTCAAAATTGATTATGTTGCTTTAAACAATATAATGTTCAATCAGTGTTTCGTCAATCGTAGTCTTGTGCACTATTTACTCAATTGACAGTCTACAATTAAATCACATCACGCATTTAACTTCTTATACAATCAATTGTCATGAAGCCCCCTACATCCTTATTAATAACCATGTAATTTCACGACATATTTTAATATTCTTCTGAATACACGTGTCTAATGATGCTCTTTAAATTGCGTGCGTGAAGGGTTATACAAGTGTATCCCCCAATTGGAGACTGAGGAAAGTAGCGGATATACTGTTTATTCTCTACTGTCTGTTTCCTTATGAATTTCGCCTTGGTCGCGTCGACACCTACTATAGCGTCGTCCGTGAACCTGCGACTTTTCGAATCTTCATAACATTGGCATTTACTACGAGTCGTATCCAGACACTTCTCCGCAACACCGTACAGGTCGTGTCCTTGTTATCTCCACGGCCCCTTCCCGTCCCTCTTGTCCCTGGCATTGTTTTGCTTGCCGCCAGCGATTGCGAGGCACAATCAGAAAGAAGCACGCCTTTCCTCACGCAGAACCTCAGGCCTGGAGTAACCGGCAATTTTTGGGCAAACGAGATGAAAATGTCCTTATTTAGACTTTCTTCTCACCATCTCACATTATCATGTAGACCCCACTTTACATTATCGTCTTTAGCCAAACACCATAAAATATCGTGAAAATGTTAGAATAACGAACGCTTAACTTATTTTTAGGACCATAATAATGTACGTTATTTAATCTGCCTCTATTCAGTACATCTCCTTGGCATTCATTTATATATTTTCAATAATTTTCGACGTTTTCGTCTTCTTTAAGTTTTGTTGTCCCTATAACATGGATACATTTGCCTAATTTCGCAGCGTTGAATACAGATGTGAAATACTTTTCTGCTGTTTAACCCAACTTGAGGAGGCAAGGAGGCGTAGTTGCTCTTTGTTGACTTAGCGATCTGAAAATGCTTTAGATCGTTGTTGAATTCGTCCACACTTCAATCTACTCTGCTGTTCATCTTACTCAGCAATTATCAGAGACTGTGTTACAAATGTTTATTTGCCACAAAACGTTGAATATTTTCACAGAAAGTTGCGTTTCGTGATGATAACGAACCCTTGTGAAAATAATGAAGAGATACATAATATTATAATGAAAATGTAAAACCAACGGTTGTAGGTGGACGAAATGAGTTATCATTTGTCTGTAATTAAAAGAAATGAGTCATTTTAAATTAGTATAACAATGAGTGAAACTAGAATAAACAAAAACAGATCATTTTTTTAAAAAGTTTGAATGCTTGTTTTTCTTTCTTAAAGGTAGTGTACGCAGTACATAAAAATGGTATCTTGTAATAATTATATTCGTAATTATTGAATACACTAATCTTTTTTGCCCAATTAGTTAGGAACAACGAAGCACCGTGCCCTCATGGCCCCGAGTTGTTAGCGCGTCGGCGTTCTCGGCTTTCTAGGTCGAGGCCCAAGCGCCTCCGCTTCCTTCCGTTTAACACGCGACTCTCCCGTGATTCATCGAAACGGCCACTCAGGAACTTCGAGGAAGGATGAGATCGGAGGATTTTGTTCTATCTCGTTAAGCTCTCCTTCGTAATTCATCGTTGGCTTAGATTGTTGGGTACGTATGCAAATGTTGAGACGGACTACGTGAGTTTCTGTTCACACATGCGTTGTGCATGACCCGCAGGGGATGTCTGTTGCCTCTTTGAGTTAACAAGGTTAAGCTTCGAAGTCGAATGTGTCTTGCTGCATCTGTGAGCTTCTCAAATTGTGTTACTTGTAAGTGATCTCCGAGTTAACATACTGGCTTACAGTGTGACTGAAAATTTTATTTAAGGCTTACTTACGCGCTGGTGAAATTTTAGGGAAATTAAATAAATATATTGTTGATAATGTTCATCAAAATAAGTTGTTGATATTTTACTTTATTTTATAAGGGTCCGTAGTGATGCGTTACTGGAGAAGACTGGTGTTCAACATTTGCAGAGTTCGTTGAACTACGGCTGTTTGTTGACCAGGAATGAAAAATAAATGTCTAGTACTCTTAGCTTAGATACGTCAGAATGAGTGATAAACTAAAAGTATCAATACAAATTTACTTGTTACTGTGTTTGTAATAGAACTTTGGACGGTTTTATTCACTATGAAACGTCTTATGTGCTGATGACTAGGTAATTCAAAGTACGGCAGAAGATTCGTCATAGTGTAGTTGATTAATCTCAACATATCAATGAAAATCCAGAACTACTTTATTTTTATTTTCTAGAAATATTCTTTAAAATGTTTTATGTGAAACAACGTATGTTCTAATGAGGATACTGATGAGCCGGGGGTATACTTCTTGTTCATTCAACACATTATTTGTATACTTAAAATTTTTTTTGATTTTGTTTTTCTTAATTAAGAATTTCTTGTACTTACAAAAACAAACGTATCCCTGAAAATTGAATATGTAAACGTATGTCACAGCACTTATTTGCTGATGTCTGAAAACAAATCTCTACACCAGCGTTTTAAACAAAACAAATAACATTAGATCATTTGCCGTCCTGACTCGTCAGATCGTGCGCTGTACCAAGTTTCATAAAAGCACGTGACAAGACCTGGCCAATATAAAACGTCGGGGATTGGGAGGCTGGTAGTGTCCTTGAGAAGTGGCCGGGGGCGGCAGGCGCCGCGCCGGCAGACGGTCTGGCTGCATGGCGTCGGCGGCAGCGCGTGTCGTGAACAAGCCCCGACGTTAGCCATTAACGCGTGCACGCCCCGCCCGCCCACTCCGCCCGGGGCGGCTGCCCGCGCCCCGGCGCCGTTTCCGCCGAAGAATGTAGGCTCGTTCGGCAGCGGCCGCCGCACCCCCTGCGGTGTTTCGAAGCGGGTGCTTTGGGTAATTGGTGAGCTCACCGCCAACCCCCGTGGGGTTCAGACTGATTTGGCTGCGGTTCGTTTGCGTGTCACAAGTGCAACGCATTTCCATAAATGAATACCAACGCACCGAAATTAGATTAGCTATGGCTAAATAAATACATGAATGATTTTACGTGTACTCTGTTGATGACGACGGTTGTATTTGTAAGTTAATTTCGAAGAAATACTGAAACATCGTTGAAAATGTGTCTTCTAAGTGTACTACAGTAGTCTCAACACGTTAGATGAGTTTGAAAATTCATTACATTGGTCGAGATAATTTGTAGTGGAATGTGTACTGAAATGAATATAGACCAATGTATCGTCCACTTACATGATTAGCCTAAACGCACGGTGAAATAACAAAGATATTAAGGTAAACATACCGCAATATTCTGAGCTGCTAATGGGAAATAAAAATATAGCTCTCATTCAACGCATGTTAACCGAAAATGAAGCTCAATGTCTTGTTGGGACTCTAACTTCCTAATGAACTCGTGCACTGCTCTTCATCTTCTTGGCGATTCATAATTACTTTTTCATGTTGAAATTACACATGCAATATAACATGACGATGGTGGGTTTTCCGGTGTTTGAAATGTGTGTGCACATGTATTTTCCTTCCAGGAAGCGCATGATGCAACACGATCTTTATCGGGCAAGATGTGATCAGTATATAGCTTCCCATTACTTGGCTTCATGGTCGAAGGTAGTTCCAATTTAATTCAGATTGCTCCTTAATTGACGCAATAACGTTGGATCAATAGCTTAAACTGAGCATTCCCAACGACAGTAGAATCTTGAAACACGCACGTGAAATTCATTTCCGTACTAAATATTCATCAGGTAGTTTATATCCGAATTTAAAATTGTAAGTGAACGATACGCTTCAGATTTCAGAAAAAAGTATTTCAATGTGAATCAAATAGTTAATCTCATGCAATACATACAAACGTAAGCGAGAACAGGAAGTAGTGAGCGGGAACAGACAAGTGGCGATTATCCATTTAAATTTAGCCTCACTATGCACACGTTTTGCTGAGCTCTCCTTTTGCAAGATGTAGTAGAAGTACAACTGGGAGTGGGTTGTTATATTTTTGAAATACTACTATACAATCATGTAATTGTTTACTGATAAGTTTTCTGTCACTTGGATGCGAAAATTTTGGAAAAATGAATAGCTAGATTTTGGCAATGAACTTTGAATATTAATTTATTAAATCGGATTTTTTTGTTTTCTTAATGTGCTGATTTAAATACAGACAATGAGATAAAATAGAACAGAAGTAAAGGAATTATTAATTTTCTAAGAAAATTCTTAGAAAATTGAGGAGCCCGAAGTATAAGAACGCCATAGAGAAACTGAAAAGTAATGAATAAATTCATAACGTATCAGGAATATTTGTATACACTGGGAGAGAAACAAACGAAAAATCTTTCTACGAAAATTTAAAGAAAATAAAAATGTAAAAAGATAAACCAAAACTTGTTTGCACTGACTGTAAGCAAAACCTAAAACAAATAATTGGGTCATACAGGTTAAAGCAGATACAAAGTATAAAGAGAAAGAAAGCAGATTTCAGAGAAAGAGATAACAAACATTAATGAGTTTCTACGAAAAAATAAATAAAATAGGCTCTATATGACCAGAAGCAAGGAAGCAACATTGGAAAAGAGAAATGTTATTGGGAGAAAAGAAAGGAGAAAGAAAGAAGTGAAAGTTATTTTAAGGTAGGCTTAACTGACCAAAATTGAAAAGATGAAGGTGGAAAAGACGTTGACGAAAAACAACAAATCGTAAGTCTGTTAATTAAATTTAAATTCATCTTTTGATCGTCTTAGAAATATGAAGTAATGCAAGGTCTCTTCTTTTTATGGCGTTTTAATAAAAAATTGTAATAATAAAATATCATTATAATACTAAAATAAAACTGCAGGAACTAATGCATGATTTCTATGTGATAATTTAATCTATTTTAAAATGATGATGAAAAAAGGCAAAAGAATTAGCATCACGTCAGAAGTATTTGTTCACTTCTATTAACAATTTAAAGTTCACCCTTTTGGAATTCATAGTTGAGCATATCGTCCGTAAGAAATGTGGTTCACGGTCAACCGTCGTGTCCTGATCCCGGGCCAAGCGAGCAGAAGTCCAATGCAGTTACGCAGGCTCGTTACGCGCGCGTCGCGTGCTCTGAATGGAGTTTCTGCGCGGGCGGCTTGCCAGCCGCGCCGCGCCGCGGGAGGGGGACGCACCTGCGCTCTCTAGATGCAGCGACTCCCAACCTTTCTTCTAAGTTCCATTGCAATTCGTAACAGCGTTCTTACGTAACCATGGACTAGCGTCGAATGCTTGGAGTATTCCTACTTTAATCTAGTCAGTCGCTGCGTTTTATCCCTTCGTTCAGGGACTCGGCGCTGTTAGATCCCGGGGTTCCTAGATGGTCACCCAACCAGGAAACCGCAATGTCTGTAATTGCTTAACTGCCGTGAATTCATGGGGCATAGTTAGGGATTTCGGCTCCCGCCGGCATCGATCAGTTTTAAATGAATGCTTACCCCATCGACCCTCTTGCATCTTTCACTATAATTAACAGCATACGTAATCATAACACAAAAGAATTGAAGGTAGATGCCTTAAAGATAACAATTTCTTACGCCTACTTTTTCGTAAATATCTGGATTTTCAATAATATAAGACACTTTCGCTTCTTAGAAACTGAGTTGCAAAACTTCATTGTTGTGCAAAGGTTACAAAATGTTCAGCATTTATATGGTGGTCGTAACATTAATCCAAAGCGAATTGCAGGGAATATTTTCTAGCGAGTAACGTTGTGAGTACGTAGTCATAATATCTTGAGTTTTGTAAACATGTAGCAGTAGTAAAGCTAAGTTGTCGGATGCACAGGTGCAGAATGTCGAAATGGAGCCCCTATTTGTACCGAAGTCGTTCCGAAGTCTTACCGAAGTCGTACCGAGCCCCTATTTGTACCGAAGCCCCTATTTGTATCGTGTCACTGCAGTGCCTCTGAGCGCGGGATCCTAGGGTTTAAGTCCAGGCGGTAGTAGGATTTTCGACACTAGGTAAACAGCTAGATCGAATTCAACCGCTGTCTGTAGTATAATTATAGTGGCCAGTTGCTCTGATCGGTAGTTTTTCGTGGTTTCTCCTTTCAACATTAGGCGAATGCCGAAGCAGTACCCTAACAAACGGGCCACACACTGATCGCGATCTTTCGTTCCTCTACCATGTCCTATACCCACTTGTGACTGACACGTATATTCACGCGCACGTAATTAACTTAATTATTCACTTATACGCACAAGACTATCACACATGCCGGGAGGCCAGTCGGGACCTTAGAGCTCTCCCGCCTGGTGTGGTGCGCCGATGATGGGAGATACTTGGTTGAGGAAAACCCCGTAAGGCGACGGTTCATCCAGCGGTAAAAGGACACCGCCACCGCCAGCGATAAAAACATGCACTGCACTTATGGGACAATTGGCCTCATCAATTGCCGCGTCCAGAATCACTAATCATTTAATCAATCAATCATGGAACCCCTATCTGTGATTAAACATGAAAATAAGAGTTTTAAATCTAATTTGAATGGCTTCCACAATGGATAAATGCATCGTGACTTGTTTTATTCTTTGCCATTTCCCCTCAGCAGGGGCCTTAACACGGTCTCCGGTGTGGTAAACTGGTGCGGAAGAATCGTAGCTATGCCTCTGTTCCTAAGGATGAACGATGGACTCGAAAGAAGAAGAACGAATTTGGAGTTCATTATACTTGATTGCCTTATACCAGAAAAAAGTACGTAATTATCATGTTCATTAACATTTTTTTGAAATTAATGGGGTCTTAATGAAACCGGTCAGTCACCGATTCATATCGGGCTGTTGACCCCAATCGGTCCCCTGCTCTTCATGGTCCTCCTTAAATATTTCCCCATGAGGTCGATCCAACTCTTTTGGGAATCCCTACCCTCGATGCGGGGAATAGCACATTACTCTACGCCGTCGCCTTCATTGATTCATTATTAATGTTCCCGGCACTTCAACTATTGTGTCATTAGTCTCGGAAGTGTAGTATATTTTAATCCCGAGTTACGGTGACGTTCCTTCACCTGCTGGAACGTGAGATACGTCGCCGACCTACACGTCAGCTTGCGGGGTAATTCCCACCCTAATACCGCTCCAAAGGGCCACCATCCCATTTTTGTCAAATTCCAAGCTCCCGTCTATTGTCCCAACGTGTGGTAAAATGAGGATGACAAGAATGGGGAAAAAATATATCACGCGGTCTGTGGCCCTTTTGTTAATTCACTGCTCCGGCATTCGCCTGTCAATAACAGGAGAAACCACGGAAAATCACCCATTAGAGCAGCCTGTCGCTGGAATTCTCACTACGTGTTTGAATACTATCCACACATTCAGCTAATGTCAAACATTCGCCACCGTCGAAATTCACACCTTTAGATGTGAACCGAGTGGCTTCCCGGCATGTGTGATAGTCTTGTGCATATAAGTGAATAAATGAGTAAGATGATTATGTGATATGTTTTATATCAGCTACATTAATACTAATTTTTTGTTGCATTACTCGATTTCCCGAGAATATCACAAGTAGGTCAGTGTTATCCAGTCTGCTCTAGCAACTAACTTGGAAGCCTGATTTAGTGAGGCTTTGGCCTTCCCGCAACGAAGATATAAGTGTGTTTTATCTTCAAATTTTGTTAGAACGCAGTAGACTTTTTTCATTTATTTCTGCTTGGCCCGAAAGCCCTCAGCAGCCGAATTCGACACTTGAGAGTACAATGAAGTATTTTAGCCTTGTTTAAGGAACATTATTCACATACGAATATATTGCGTACGTGGATTGAATGTGCAAAGCCACATCGGGAACATGATGATCAGGGGGGGGGGGATTGAAAGAACTGTCGCGGTAGTTTCCGCTTTAGTCTGTTGTGGTGAGTATTTTGTTTTCCTATTTTGAAATGTACGGTTGAGGGAATCTGGGGAATGTTAGGAAAGAAGAGAGTTGATAGGAGGGAGAAATGGACCGAGTGATGACTTTTGAAAGCGTAAGTATACAGAAACCTCATCATTGTTCAGTTGATGTGGCGAACTATTCTGTCTGATCTATCACGGAGATTACACAATAGATAATGAATCTCAATTTTTTATATTTTTAAAGATATTAATTAAAACTGCACCCTAAAGTATTTTAAAATCTGACAATAATATTGTAAATTGATTTAAGTAATTATGTCGTTACAAATATTTTGAAAATAGGGAGTTGTAAAATCAATGGGAATGATCATTTAAGTAGGCGTTTAATACGACGAACTCATTAAAAAGAAGTAAAGATGAAAATATAATAACAGTGTATATGCGGTAATAATGTTCAGTAACAGAAGCTCGAAATCACAAGTGTTATGTTCACAAGAATTCCTTAATATCAGTTTTGTAGTATTTCTTCAAATATTGAAAACATACCAGAGGCAAGTAATATCATGAAGTTCTGATTGACATAGAAATCAAGCTTCGCTGTGAAATTCTTCATACAGTAATCCTAAAAAGGGGGCTTTCTCTTTTCTTCATTAACAGTAAACAAACCAGGAAAAGACATCACGAACACGTTTTCGTGCAGCATTCGGCAGCCAGCAACGATTACCTCTCATTACTGTGATAGAAACTTCCTCTAAGTAGGTTACGATACTTACCTTCACATAAATGAACTCTGAAATTGGAAATGACGAATGTTATTCGGGAAACTTTGTCAGCAATCTGGGAAAGAAGAAATTGTTATGCGGGAATGTTTACTTTCTCAGAAGCTACATACTTACGTACCATAGAGAAAGTACTGTCATACTGCGAAAATAAACGCTATTTTTCGACAGAAAAACTTACTGTGGAACCCTGACTTCAATAAAGTGAATGAATCTTGCTTCCTAAATATGTAGTAAATTACTTTCTCTAACACTTTGTACAGCAAATCCACGTAAAACGCAAATCTACGTTTAAAGGGTTATGATACCGAAAAAGTGGTTGACCGAAAAATGACCGTTTGTCTGTGGTTAACGCTAGCACCTAAACCGTTCACACGCTTTTCACTAAATTGATATTTCTCGAATGATTTAAAGGAACTTGTCGTCCTGCGAGTTTGAAACGGATACTTATATGTTCGAGGGTACTGAACATGAAGCCTCATTTACATTTTCAAAATTTTCTCAACAATGACTCTAAATGTTTTGTTTAAATATTGTCGTCGTATACAAAAGCCTCGGGTTCGTTAAAAGCTCTGATTTTTCGTAAATCAATTTTTTCAATTTTTTCTGTTCAATTCAGTAAGTTCAATTTTTTCTGCTTCCTACTACAACCATTCTTGAAGACAGAGATATTTCCCTTAATAAAATCTGTTGTTGAAAGACAGACCTTGAAATAATATAATGTACAGATATTTGAAAAATGAATAGTTTTCGTGTATTTTTGCATGAAATATAGGCAATATTTAAACAATTATTGTCCCAAAAACATCACCAACTTTTTCTTTCTTTTTGGATTAAGCACTTAAGTTATAAAAGTGGCGCAGGTCCCATTTTTGATAAATTCTCTATATTGACACTGATGCTAGAGATTTTTACTAATAAAGTGTTATAAAAATTAATAATCCAAATAAGGTGGCGTGCATTTTTAAAAAATATAAGAGTAGTTTTAGGGTATTTTTGCTTAAAAGCAAAATTGATAAAAAACTAAATCAACGTCCATTTTTTTCTTCAAATGTTTTCCTCTGATAAAACAAAGAAAGCTTAAATCTGGTACAGTAGTTGGACTTTTTTCGTTGGACTTACTGAACTTTCGTGTTTTTCAAAAGTTACAAATAATGCGAGAAAGTACGCTCTGCTGTAGGTTCAGTCAATTTATTATAAAATCCGTAAAATTGTGATGATGGGATGGTTTGTGTCAGATTTGAATATCAAAACAAAATCGGAACGAAAATTGTATGTATGAACAACGTTTAATCCTGCGATTGATATTACTATATACAAATTATACATAAAGTAATATACCAAACAATACCTCGTTCAGAACAAAGATTTATTTTTCGAATTTCCTTTTGATGTTGCTGCAGTTTTGCTTATGAAGAGTTCTTGTTTGATAGAAATTACCTGCGCTTCCTGAGAGCATATTTTTCTAACTGATTATTGCAAGGAATCTTGATGTTAACATAAGTGGATACAATACTCTAAAATAAACATTTTATTAAACCAACTGTTTCTATCCACCGTGCCAAATCTGTTCTGTGAATATGCTTGAATGAATTTAATATGAATGCAGAACAGGAACAACTCAATTTTTGTGTCTCGTAGTTTTTTCCACAATTCTGTTTGCTTCAATTCAGAGTTTTGTCCATATTTTCGTACATCCGCTCATCGATGGCGTTTCTTGCAGTTGATAATGGCCGTACCAATTTCTTCTCTGTGCCCACTGACACGGTCGTTCATTTCCCGGAAGCCCACATAAAACATCCCATGCGGTTGAAGGTCACATTTCCTTTGTTTTTCGTTTAATGTCCATCACTCTACGCGCTCACCCGGAACGTTTTGAAATAATTAAATTTTTTTAATGCTTTTTATTGAAAACGACTGCTAAATAAGCCACTATGGGACCAAGGAAAGATCAGAGTGCCAGCCGTTTGATAAAGAAGGCGAGAAACACGATATAATTCTAGAAAGAACTTCAATCTAAGGAGACATGTATTTTTGTATCATGCAGTTCTTTTGGTCTTTAAAGTGGGTTATTTAGATTTATATTATTTTCTATCGAAAATAGTGCTTCATACATTAGTGCTATCCAACATTAGGATTTCGTTAGACTTTTTCAAACGGATTATCCGCGAAAAATCGAGGTTCTTCTGAGTAGTATCACGACTGAAAGAGTGCATCTTGAGAGTGAAGCCCAGTTATTTCTAACTGGAATTTCGTCTAATTAACTACTCGCGCGCACCGAGAAGTTAGTCAACAGCTGCGGAGCAGAACGATCGTCACACTTTAATGGACAATGGTAGCATTTCTCGTCTAAACCGTGTACACAAGTGAAATCATATCGTTTTAGGATTGAGACAGATGTACACAAATTAGTGTACATATTTTTGTTTTGCTCTGTATACAAATTTGATTCAAGTACGAGCATAATCATTGAAGTAATTGGCAATTAGTGTTTTCAAGGACGTACAAATTGATTGATTTTGCTGCTATTTGGACCGCGGCCCTCTGCGAGAGGTTGCATTGAACGTCGCAGAGAGGGCTTGGCTGATCCTTATTGCAGACGAATTCCAGATGTGTGGTTGTGTCACCACATTAATCTAACTTCAATCATTGTTGTACACCGTTTATATACTATTACCTGCAATAAACTCATGACTTACTGATCTTGTGTCTCCGAATCCAATTCGTCCTGATGGCATGACGCATTTGCGATAAATACGTTGAAACAACATTGTAATAAATCTTCCGCATCAATGACCCCCCTCTCGATCACGTTATTGTTCAGTTCCCCTTATCCATTGAGGAAATGCTGAGATGGTCCCTTGTTTTGCTTCTGGGCGTAAATGTAGCTTCACTATGCGCACGTTTTGTTGAACTCTCCTTTTGCTTGTAATGGTAAGAGTAGAGGTAAGGGTGAGTTGCTATTTTGTTAGCAATGCAGAAAAATCATACTTGCAATTCATTTACCGTTGCAAATAAGGTTTCTATAACTCGGAAACGAAAATGTCTATTTTTTCAAATATTGTTAACCTTGCGAGTTTGAAAATGTATTTGTATTAATTTATGTTAAACTTTTACTCATCTTTCAACAATTTATAGTGAAAATGACGGGAAGGGATTCTGGAACTCAAGAAGTCGTGCACAGATGATCTTCTCTCCCCAACGTCATATACAGTTTTTACTGTTTTTTTGACTGAATAAATCTAAATCTAAATCTACATTCTATAAAATAAAGTAAGGTAATAAATAATTTTTTATGCGCAATAATGAACTGACATCTCAAAATGACGAAGACCACATGAAATACTTGTAATTTTTTCCAACAATTTGCTGAAATGAAAAGAGTAATAACAAATACGACGTCAATGTATTGCATTGGTTGTATAAATTTATTTCGATAAATGTATTTCACTATTTATTCGATCTCGGCATTGCAATGTTCAGTAGGACTTGAAGCGTCTGAGCTGAGGGAAGCAAACCAACAGCAACACAAACTGATGCTTATTGCATTTAATTTCATGAATTAAATTTAAGTTTTCAGGTCGTTTTATTTACTACATTATTTCAGGCATCCAAATTTCTGCCCATCGAATAAGGCCGATCCTCATTTAATTTTCATAATTCGAAGTCTACTTTAATATATCAGATAATCAGCAATGAAGCAACATTTATATAATTTGAAATCAAAAATTTCGGTTTCATTCCTTCGTCATCTCACACGTTAAAATTCTCGCGAAAGTTTGTTCAACATGCACCTGTGAGTAATTAATTTACAGCTATCGCCACGAGACAATTGTAGTTGTGAATGAAAAACAACACAGTTTATAATCACTGGAGAAAATGTATATAATTATAAGTCATAAACTCAAGTTTGAATCATTTGTCACCTCGGGAGGTAAACGTCTTGTGAATGTTTGTATAATAAATGCCTATGAGTAATTAATTTGGTGTCTGTGCCTCGAGGGGAGGGTAGTTGGAACTCATCAACAACAACACAAACAGTTTATATTCACTGGAGTAAAATGTACATAATTATAAATCATAAACTCTAGTTGGAATCCTTCGTCACCTTGGGAATTGAACGTCTTGTGAATGTTTGTATAATAAATGCCTATGGTAATTAATTTGGTGACTGTGCCACGAGGCGAGGGTATTTGGAACTCATCATCATAATCATCAACAACAACAACAACAACAACAACAACACAAACAGTTTATATTCTCTGGAGAAAATGTACATAATTATAAATCATAAACTCCAGTTCGTCTCCTTTGTCGCCTCGTGCGTTAAACGTGTCTACTCGTATAATAAATGCCCTTGAGTGTTTAATTTGCAGCGCGCGCGCCGAGGCGAGGGAAGCCGTGACTAAAGGCGTATCTTGCGCGTGCGCAGGACGTGCGACGGGCGCGCGTCGTGCGCGGGGGCGTCGGCGGGCGCGAACGCGGGCGCGGCGCCGTGGCGCGAGCGCAACTGCCAGTGCGACGCCGCGTGCGCGCGCTTCGGCGACTGCTGCCTGGACTCGGAGTTCTTCGCGGCGGCCGAGCAGCGGCGCGCCGCCGCCTCCTTCGCCTGCGTCGCCCTGCGCCGCTTCGGGGGCGTGTACATGGTGACGCAGTGCCCGCCCGCCTGGCCCGACGCCGCCGCGCGAAGACGCTGCGAGCTGCAGGTTTGCGTCGTTCACTTTCCGCTTGCAACTCCCTTGCCTCCCTCCCTCCCATCCTCTCTGTCACATACACACTCTCCTTCATACTCTCCTACTCTCTTCCTCTCTCCCCCTCTCCCTCTCTCCCTCTCGCTCCCTCCCTCCCCCTCTTTCCCCTCTCTCCCTCTCTCTCCCTCTCCCCCTCTCTCTCCCTCTCCCCCTCTCTTTCCCTCTCTATATCTCTCCATATTTCTCCCTCCCTCTCCCTCCCCCTCTTTCCCCCTCTCTCTCCCACTCTCCCTTTCTCCGTCTCTCTCCCTCCCTCTCTCTCTTCCTCCCTCTGTCTCCCTCTCTCTCCCTCTTTCACTCTATCTCAGTCTCTCTCCATTCTCGTTCTTCCTGACATCCTTTCCTCCTTTCCCTTTCTCTTTTTTCTTTCTTTCTCTTCTCTTTTTTTCTCTCATTCTCTAGGTCTCTTTTCCTTTCTCTGCCTTCGGTTTTGTCTTTCTATTTCCTTGTCTCTCTTTCCTCTTACTGACTCTTTCGATTTCTCTTTCTGGCTTGAAGGTTCTTGTCGGCTTTTATGGAGAGTTTGGCACTCTTACAACATCAGTCTTCATACACACGTAGGCTTCCGCGGCTCGAGTCCATTACTTCTAGGCTGTCCGGGTGTCCAAACACTATCCTGAAGAAGCCTGCGACATGACAGGCGAAACGTCGGCCTATCTGCCAACGACGCGGCGTCACCCGGACAGACTAGAAGTAATCACTCTTCATAGATACATATTATTATGGAGATTCTGGATGGTAATTGAAAAAAAGTAATACCTTGAGGAAAACATTATGTGGGTAGAGTATAGAATATTATTAAAAAAATATTTCCTACTACTACTGTATTTCGTCCTTTAACCGCCCGTATTCACGATGACCGCGAACTGCATTGCTTGTGTTCAGGGCATTAAAATCACTGGATATAAACGAACCATACGCGTTTTAATCGATTAAAATTTTCATCTTCCGTTTTTTCCGTATTCCAATTCTTGTCCCCATTTCTAAATTCAATGCACATTTCTGAATCTCTCTTCGTTTAGCCTCCCTATTCGAAATTCTTTGCTATTTGACATACCCTTCTACATTCCGCTTTTTTGTCATTGTGCGCTTTCATAAATTGATATCTACTAAATAAACACTTAAGATACAAAATTTTAAAAAAATGTACGACGATCAGCTCAGAAGTTCCTTCACTTTTTACAAATGTGTTTGGTATGTAGTTCAGATTTAATTTCATGTCAAGAGAGAGTCAATGGACAGAAGTCCGCATAAAACTTTCTCCCCTT
>BOPP01000035.1:8888561-8909077 GCA_017312745.1 Gryllus bimaculatus
TTTCTCTCTCCTATCTCTTCCTCTCTCATCTCTTTTTCTCTCCTCTCTCTCTTCCTCTCTCTCTTCCTCTCTCCTCTCTCTTCCTCTCTCCTCTCTCTTCCTCTCTCCTCTCTTTCTCTCTCCGCTCTCTTTCTCTCTCCGCTCTCTTTCTCTCTCCTCTCTTTGTCTCTTCTCTTTCTCTCTCCTCTCTTTTTCTCTATTTCTCTCTCCTCTCTTTCTCTTTCTTTCTCTCTATTTCTCGCTCCTTTCTCTTCCTCTCCCCTCTGTCTTTCTCACTCCTTTCTCTTTCTCTCTCTTTCTCTTTCTCCCTCTTTCTCTCTCTTCCTCTCTGCGTCTTGGAACGCCTCCTTTCTTAAAAAAATAATTATTTGTTTTATGCTGTTTAAATGTTATTTCTTTATATTGCCTTCGATTCGGATTTCGATGAACTCTACCTAACGTACACTACGTGATCAACGGACATCTGGCTGAAAAAGACTCACCAGTTCGTGGCGCCCTCCATCAGTAATGTTGGAATTTAATAGGGGTTGGCCCAACCTTTGCCTTGATGACAGCTTCCACTCTCGTAGGCATACTTTCAATCAGGCGCTGGAAGGTTTCTTGGAGAATGGCAGCCCGTTCTTCACGGACTGCTGCACTGAGGAGAGTTATCGATGTAGGTTGGTGAGGCCTGGCACGAAGTCGGCATTTCAAAACATCCCAAAGGTGCTCGATAGGATTGAAGTCAGGAATCTGTGCAGGCCAGTCCATTACAGGGATGTTATTGTCGTGTTACCACTCCGCCACAGGCCGTGCGGTAGGAGCAGGTGCTCGATGGTGTTAAAATATGCAATCGCCATCCAAATTGCTCTTCAACAGTGGGAAGCAAAGGGAGGTAAAAACCTTTGTGAGGGTGAGTGTTAGATATGAACCAGGGTGCATGGGTGGTCACTCTGAGAATATGGTTTTGGATTATCTGTATTTTTGTTGATATTGAATGCCTCCTCCTTCGCTATTCACCCTTCTTCTGGTTGATTAGAGCCGTTTGGTCCTCTATACTCTTCTCCAAGGTTATATTTTCGGTTATCCTGGAGACGCTACGACCAAGGCTCAAGTGCCAGTATTTCGGTCGACCTACCTCAAGGTGAAATTCCACTGCATGAGCTTGATGCTTGACCCTCAGCCTCTTCGTACTAGAAAATCCCTCTATTTCCCTTCTGCCCACTCTCCATTTACGTTTTCATTTTCCACTCGCTTCTGCTCTCTAACTCATGTTCTTTTACCCCTTGTTCAACCCTTCTCTGTCCACCCCCTTTACCATCGCTCCCGTTCTTTGACCTCTTCTTTTCGTTCTAACCCGTATCCCTTGCACGTTTTCGTTCACCCTTTACTCTTTTTGAGTGCCTTTGTCTCTCTCACCCGCCCGACCATCCGATCCTACTTCCTTCCCGTCTCGACTCGTGCCCTTCTCTCCCTTTTTTTCATTTCTCGGTCTCTTACTTCTTTATTTTACACCTAACTTTAAAAAGATATTACACAATACGGCCAGAAATAGCATTAAAAGGAAATGAAAAATAATAAATGAATTGTGATGAACTGCCTGGATCGAAATGTGTTTACGAAACATCGAATAAACAGAGAATATGAAAACAGTAGTGTCAAACTTAAAAGAGGGGTATTGTCTGTGACGGAGATGAATAAAGCATGCTGAGAAAATACATAAATGAGAAATTAAAGAGGATGAATTGCAAATATAAAATGTAAGTACTTTTTGTCAGTAATGGTATTTCCGGTGAAAACGTGACTTTCTCAATTGTTTTAATTTCCCATCTTTTCCATAAATATCTAAATATTTTTGCACTAACTATTCGTGGAGATTTGCTTTCGTTGATTATTTTTTCCATGAGCTTTTGCAACTTTGAATTTAAGTTTTTATGCTTAATATTCTTGATCTGTATAATCTTCAAGTTTTAATAAAGATCTCCAATAAAACCACTTACACTTAATCAGCTGATATTATTATAAATAATCGACAGTAAAAGAGCCAATATCTACAGTATTTTAAGAAAATAGTTTTGAATGTTCTATATCAGCTAAATAAATACTCATTTTTTGTTGCATTACTTGATTTCTCGAGAATCTCACAAGTAGGTCAGTGTTATTCAGTCTGCTCTAACAACTAACTTGGAGGCACTGATTTAGTGGGCTTTGGCCTTCCCGCAACGAAGATATATGTGCATTTTATCTTCAAAGCCGGTTGATTGAGAATCCTCTACGTCATGTTCGCTCCGTCGCCTTTCCCCGTGCGCCGATTTATCTCCCGTTTGCATCTGCGCGCTCGCCGACGCGAGAGTGAGGCGCTGAGGGAATTGCGCGCCGCCGCCGCTTTAAACGACGTCCTCGGCCCGCGCCCTGGGGAACCGCTCCGACCGGCGCATCGCAACCGCCAGCCGCGGGCTTTCGCTCTCAGGCCGCGGCCTCAGCCTCGACCCGCGCCACCTCCTCACGCGCCTCGCCTTCCGCACCCGCCCCGCCTCTAACCCCGTCACCTGCCTCACCATCTCGCTCTGCCTCCATGCCGACTCGCCCCTGCCCCCACCACCACTTCCTCACCCACCCCTGCCATGACTTCCTCACCCCCTCACCATTACACCCAGCCCGCACCACTCACACGCCCCCCCTCCACCTCCTCACCCGCCGCCATCCGCCTCGCCCCCAGCCCTCACCTCCACCCTCGTCACCCGCCCCCGCCATGACTATCCTCACCCGCCTCACCAATTAACCGCAGCCCTTGCCACCCGTCACCCGCCTCCCCTCCACCTCCTCCCCGCCTCGCCATCCCGCCGCACCCCCTCACCAACCTCCCGCCTCACACCCCTCACTCGCCCTGCCCACACTCCTCAACCAGCTTCGCCATCCCGCAACGCCCCTGCTCCCACCTCCTCACCCGTCTCCCCATCCCCTCCCGCCCCCACCTTCCTCCCCCACCTCCGCCAACTTCAACTCCTCAACCACCGCGGGGCCATCCCGCCCCCCCGCCC
Organism: Gryllus bimaculatus; assembly: GCA_017312745.1. Classification (NCBI taxonomy): domain Eukaryota; kingdom Metazoa; phylum Arthropoda; class Insecta; order Orthoptera; family Gryllidae; genus Gryllus; species Gryllus bimaculatus. Next base: position 8,891,582 of record BOPP01000035.1, read on the forward strand.
TCCTCCCCACCCGCTCTCCCGTGCCGTCCGGCCCCGTCTGCCTCACCCGACTACCGCCATTGCACGGCCCCTAATCCCCGCATTTTACTTCCGTTCTCCTCAACTTCCTCCTCCCCTTCGTTCGCTCTCCCTACATAGTACTTCCCGCCTTCCCCCGATTTGCTCCCGCCCCATGCCCTCGTCCGTCCTACCCTTCCGCCCGCTCGTTCTCCTGCCAAGCTCCGCTCATCGTCATGTTGCCATTTGTCCCCGCTCGCCCGCACCAAACCGTTCTCCCCAACCTCCTCCGCTCGTACGGTCCTCGCGCCCTGCCCCGCCCTCTGACTCTCCCTGCGTTCCCAGTCCGCTTGCTTTGTCTCCCAATCCTGCCCACCCTAACCCCACCCCGCCCATCCTTGGCAACAGCGGCTGGCGAACTGTTGCGTAAATGAAATTTAAGCATGAATTCTACAACTGCCCTTCACCCCCATCCATTTATTACGGCGTCGTAACCGCTCGCGAAACAACGCTACTTTATACTTGTCGTTTTCCTTGACTTTTGGAGCCGGTTTCGAAGTGGAGCAGTGTTCTTTGAAATTGCGTGACTTGTAAATTGTATACAGTCCACAAAAGAGTTGATAAACTTGTTTTTTATTGCCGACTGAAGCTAAATGATGACTTCTTCTAATTCGTTCCCCATTCCATATTCTCATGTTCACATTAGATACTTAAACTTCAGTCATCGGAAAGTTAAAATTTTCTGACAAGTATGCAGATCTTTAGTTTTTGAATACTACAGAAAAGGTGATTGTTGAAGGTTACTTTCATGTTATCTTAATAATAACATGCGAAATTTATATTGAATAAGTGAAATTTATTTTACTTTAATACAAAAACAGTATTGGCAGTAATGAATTAGGAAAGCATAACTTCTATTGAACGTCCTAATGAAGAAACGATTGCGACGGAGGCCGCATAAATGGATTCGCTTCAACATCAATGTAGAATTTGCCTGAATTCTCCACGCTGGAAAAATCTCGGAGACTCGCGGTGTACGTGGGCAATGCGGACGCAATCTCCGCGGCGGCGAGGGTTTCGAGTCATTACGAGTATCTCGCGGCGGCGCCGCGTCGCAGTGGCCGCGTGTGGCGGAAACTGCCTCTGGGCTCTACGCCGCCACTGCCGCCGCCTTCGCCGCCTCCACCTCCGCCGCCTCCGCCGCCTCCGCCGCCTCCGCCGCCTCCGCCGCCTCCGCCGCTACCGTCGCTCCGCCGCCGCTGCTGTCGCCCTCAGCCACCGCCGCCGCCGTCGCCACCACCCGCCGCCGCCCCCGTCGCCACCACCACCGCCGCCTCCGCCGCCACCGCCGTCCGCCACGCCGCCACCACCGCCACTCCGCCACCGCCGCCGCCACCGCCGCCGCCACTGCCACCGCACCGCCACCGCCACGCCGCCGCCACCGCCGCCGCCACCGCACCGCCACGCCACCGCCACGCCACCGCCACCGCACCGCCACCGCCACCGCCACGCCACGCCACCGCCACCACGCCACGCCCAACCGCCACCGCCACCGCCACCGCCACCGCCACCGCCACCGCCACCGCCACCGCCACGCCACCGCACCGCCACCGCCGCGCCACCGCCACCGCCACCGCCACCGCCACCGCCACCGCCACCGCCACCGCCACCGCCACCGCCCCGCCACCGCCACCGCCACCGCCACCGCCACTGCCGCCACCACCGCCACCGCCACGCCACTGCCGCCACCACGCACCGCCACCTCCACCGCCGCCGCCGTCTTGGCCGGCCGTGGTCTGGACGCGGGACGGAGCGTGACCTGCCGGACGCGCTGTGAGGCCGAGCCGCGGCAGGATGGGCGGGGCGGGCGGGGCGGGCTGGAAGGTAGGTGGCCGCGCAAGCAGGATACTGAGCGAGAAATGCGGCACACCTGAGCAGTGCGCGCGTCGCTCTGAGATCAGGAACTGACGAAATTCGGCGTGATGATTCAATGAGGAAATGACGGTATACGCGTGTAGAAACAGGACCACCTCAATCGAGCAGAATGAAATGAATAGCGAAGTGAAAGTGTAATTATCTTGAAACGTTAAAGCATCCAATTTATATTAATACTCATTACTACTGTCAATAATTGACGTCAGATTTAAAAATTCTGAAGAGGGCAAAGTATTACAAGGCGTTTAAAAGTAGTTAAGCGTTGGGCGTTAACAGTAACTATCATACTACGTTTTAAAAATCCCAAGTGATAATTGTGTCAAGAGTATTAGAACGAATTAGATCGACAGAACACAAAATATTATAATAAAAATATAAAATCTTGACATGGTCGTGTACAGCGCACATTGCTCTTAAAGCAACAACTATACAAAAAACGGAATTGATAATGAACGGGTGGTGGAAAATTAAAATAAAAGGGGTGGGTGTGAAACAAGCATAATGCATAAGTGGGTGGAGCGAGATGAGCGATTACTTCGGATGATTATATAAAATGAAAATGAATAATCCGTCTGAAATATATCTACTCTGACTCATTTTTATTTCTCTTAGTAGATAAAAAGAATAATCAAAACGGAGTAAGAATATTTGAATTAAGCAACTTGAAAACATTTTTATTCCGAAATAAAAAGGATATAAAGGTAAAACGTGTATAATAATTTTCAACAAACAAACAGCAAATTTTTGCAATAAAAAACGAAATCATTCCGCCCGAAGGATTACGCAACTTGAGTGGTGAGAAGCGAGTGAAAGTGGAGGAAGATGTGGTGCGGAGGAAGTCCAATAATTACGCGACGAGGGACGGACTGGGCGAGAGGCGCAGCGCTCTGACTCAAAGAGGTCGAGCCGCTTCCTCCGGATGAGGAACCTCGAGGCGGTACGTCGCACATGTCACATCGCAAGATGCAATTAACTTGAATCATTATTACTGTCGCAAAAATAATAAGAGAGGAAAGAGAAAACCTCACCTTAGGCAATATTTCTAAAAACCGTTACGTTGCATAATTTTTGCCCACGAAATAGCATTTGTTATGCGTGAACTCTATTTTCATAGATAATATTTTACAAATACGAAAAAAAAAAAAATATGAGAAGTTTGAGGGATGGTTGCGATGAATGGTGACGCTGGCACAGTGGCAAATTCTTGATACAAATCGCAAGACAAATCACATCCTCACCATCACCCAGCGTAGATTATCACACCATCTGTGCGTGGTGGGTTTGCTCAGAAGCCAAGCTGAAAGTGGAGGAAGAATGGGCGGAAGCGTGACAAATAAGCGGCAGGGGAGCGGCGAAAGGTAACGGAGCCGTGAGGCCAAGAGACAGGACGGCGCCCTGGGGCGGGCGACGCAGGGCACGACGGGGGGGAGAGGTTGCGTAGGCGGGGCGGGGCGGACAGTGTTGAGCCGGGGTGGACGGGACGTCAATGTGGCGGCGGTAGGGCCTGGGCGGGGAGGGGCGGGACGGGGCGGGACGGCGGGACGGGGCGGGAGGGACGGGGTGGGACGGACGGGAACGCGGGCGGGATTCGGGCGGGACGGACGAACGGGTCCGGGCGGGGCGGCGACGGGACAGACGGCGACGGGACGGGCGGGACGGGACGGGACGGGACGGGGCGGGCGGGGCGAGCGGCCCGTGGGCGGGACAGGGGTGAGCGGGGCGTGGCTGCCGTGCCCGCGGCCGACCGACGTCTGCGGCGTGCGCCGCGCGACGGCAGCGTCGGCGCGTATGGCACTCAACCGTTCGGAGGAAGCGGAGGCGTTGAAGTGGGGCGTGGCGACGCGGGCCGCGCGCGCGTCGCGCCTCTACGCGCCTTGCGTAATAATTACTCTGGCGAATGTTTCCCGCGACCGCCGAGGCACGCGCCGGCAGGACGCGGCGCGCCACCGCGGGCGAGCGGCGTTCAAAATACCGCCGTAAATACCCCGTTCGCGTCTTGGCGGCTACTTCGGAGACGGACTTCTCTTTGAAACGGGACATGGCAAAACGCGGTCCAACATGGTTGATAGTTGCGTATATATGCTAGAGATCTGCGAGAAAAGCGACTTCTTTCACTTCAGGCCGTCACGATTTTTCGTTGCAAGTTATTACTACTGCACTGCTTCACTTACAGGATTACCGAACTCAAGATGGTCTTGTTTCATTGAGCTAGTGTTCGTGTTTGTCGTTCTTTTCAAGAATAAAGTATTAAACATTTTTTAGTTTTTTTGTAATTATCGTTGCTGAACTTTACTGATTGTTTTTGAATGGATATAAATCTTCATTTTAAGCTTACGCAAGTTTTCTATAAAATATTTTAGAATGATCATGTAGCGTCTTCTTCTTGAAAGTGACCCACCCCCAAAAAACCCGTGGGAACGTTATTAAACGTAATTCCTTAACATTCCGTCTAGTTTTCAACTCGAGAACAGGTGTGACATGAACAAAACTTCCTAGAAGTTTAATAGATATTCAAGCAGTTGAAGGAATGTAACTCAACATTGAAAATAGAAAACAAAATGTACGAAAATATATTTATATTACACTTTTCCAATTCACATTTTGCATTGTTATCATATTTTCCTCTTAGATATCGGTTTAACTTAGAAACTATCGACGTTTATAAAATAATATTTGTACTGGTATAAGTAAAAATGTCAATAGAATCATTGAAACATAACAGAGAAATATTACATTGGTACAATATAATAAAAAAATTCATCTTCATCTGACAGCATTTTCTCTAGTTTTTTATATGCGGAAATACTTGAAAACATGTACTCTTCAGGTGTTTGCTTTCGTAATGAGTTCACTTTCTTTGTAACACTCAGAAAGATGGCGGAGGAAGATTGTCTTCCTTACACCGTTTTTTTACAAAAAGAGAAGAAATTGACACAATCTCATGCTAAAATCGAAAAAACAATGAGGTCGCGCTCGGCAATTAATTGCAAGCAGGAACCGAGCAGCGACGGTGCCTGCGACGGCGGGGTGAGCGGGGCCAGGGGCCAGTTGCAGGAAGGGCGGGCGGGGGGAGGGGAAGAGGAGGAGAGAAGCGGAAGGCTGTGGCGGGGGCGCCGCCGTGAGAAGCGCTTTCCCAGCGCCTGCGCAAGCGCTGGCCGCTGCGCGGGCTGGCGCAACCGCCCTTGCGCCAGGCGCTGCCTGCTCGGACCCTGCCCTCCCGGCGGCGCCTGACACGGGGCACTACAGTGCGAGGTATGGATACGTGCGTTTGAAGTAAATCAGCTGTTTCATCCAGTCGCGAGCTTATATGTCGCTACAGTGACTTTGGAGTGGAACTTATATGTCACTATGGAGATATTCAAGCTTTCGATTGGATGAAACCGTCAACTGATGATTTACTTTACACGCACGTATAAATAAATCCAAATATATCTCGTGAGTGAATGTTGATTCTCAACTGCTCAGGCCTGTTAGCCCCGCATGTGTACTGACGTCAAATCTCGCGAGGTGGCGGTGTTGCTCTCCTACTGGAACCTGATATTCGGCACCGACCACCACGAGGAATCACAGAGTTTTTCCTCTTCCACGCAACTTCTTCGGAATGACTCCCCCATCCCGCTCGAAACTCCCGACTGGCCCTTCCGTATATGTAGGTAGAGTGGTGTATCTGAATGGGTATGTAAAGGAATACAAGGGGACGGGGATGACAAGCGAAAGATGGCGCGCGGACCTTAGCCCGTTTGTGAGGGTTCTACTCCGGTATTTATCTGGTATTGATAAGAGAAACCACGGAAAACTATCGATAAGAGCATCCGGCAGCTTGAATTCTTCGTCTTCAGACAATGATTGAATTCGACACAGCTATGTATCTAGTTTTGAAAATCCACCACTGTCGGTACTCGAACCATAGGACCTCCCGGTTAGCGATGCTGTAGAGGCATATGGGACTGTCGATCTATAGCAGCTTGTCTATAACATTACAGTATCATCTTATTGTTATCAACGAACTGTTTCTCTAGGTCTGAAGGTCACAATTAGGAAGGTCTACACAGACATTTGACATACCATTCAGAATAATTTTGTCTTAATAAATTTTAAAAACTTAAAATTACTTTGTCACTTATTTTATTGTAATAATAATAATAATAATAATAATAATTCGATCTACTAATATTTTAGAGATGCATAAAAATTAGATACCATTATTTTTTCTTCAAAAACGCTCATGCCCTTTTAATGTATTATATCCTAACACTTATTTTGGCGTCACTATTTAACGAGAACTTGAGTTCTAAAAAGGTTTAGATATAATCAAATATTACCGGTAATTCTGTATTGGAAACAACTAAAATTAGTTTTTCAATTTCTGTAAATCTTTCAGTTATCATCATAGTCGGAAGACTCCACATATCCAATAACAGTGTTTGTTTGTATGCGTATGCTGCACACATTGTAACATACGCATAGAGAACTATTTTCTCAGGGACGATTATTGGAACTGGGAAGTTTGGTTTTAGAGAATCACGTAAGCACTAGTAATTTTAAGAATTCGATAAAATAAATAAAATAATAAGTTAAAAATACTAAGTACTTTATAAGGTAATTTTGAATGCATTGCGTATTGAAGGCTTATGCGTTACGTCAGAATCTGTGGTAATTAGAAAATATTTGAAGAAAATTATTTCATGTATGCCGCAAGTGTTTTTATGAATTCAACTGAAGGTAGTTTGGTGTGAAACACATTTGAATGAATTATACTACATGTGGTATTATTTTACTTGATTTGATTTATTTTCTTCAAAACAGAATAGAAACTATGTAACTGTGACGTATGGGGGAGAAGTATAATCCGAAGACGCAGAAACTCTTCAACATCCTTTTACTGTTCAGAGTTGATCGATGACTAAAAATAGCGAGGTTATCAACATATAAAAATTAGAAATGTTTGCTCTCGAGTTATAGAAAACTTATTTGCGTCGGTAGACAAACTAAAGATTAGATTTTAGTTTGATATTACTTCTTGAGTTGACGTCTAGGTGTCAAAGGCCTAGTCTTGCACAATCATTCCGGCCCAAACAGCTCAAACACACACAGCCATTAGGTGGTCCTTTGGGGTAAGGCAGTGCGAAATGTGTGCAATTTTTTCGAAGAACGACTTACGAAAACCGCGTGAACAATTGCATCGTGTGAACGCGTATGGAGGGGCATAAGAAACTTAGTGCAACAGTGGGATTCCCCTGTTTGCGGAAGGATTCGCGTCGTGTGAACAAAGAGGCGCCTCAGGACGATTATAAACAAACAAAATGGAAGAAAGAGTTTGCGGTGTTGTTCCCAAACTCTTTTACACAATGACCTCTTTTTCAGTGTTTCATTTTTTCCACACTCCAGAAAAACGTTTTGCCTTTTGTATTATTTGTTTTTTAGAATGTAATATTCATTTTTTACATTATTATTTTACATATAAAAATAGCGTCAAATGCAGAAAAATATTATTATTATTATTATTATTATTATTATCATTATTAAACTCATTAGTTTCAGATAAAACATTGTGAGAATTTGCCGGTTTATCTTGACCAATGGCGGTCGTAGCTTGTAGTATCACTGCTCGCTCCAACAAATCAATAGTTGGAACTACGATTAATGAATAATAAACCAAGACAAATATTACTATTATTTTATTATATTATCTAAAATAAATTACATACAGTCTGAAAAATTGCGTCATTGTTTACTACAATCAGGAGTGAAGCACGCTTTCACAATACTATCCTACATTTGGACGTTGGTTTAGTGACCCTGTTATAGACACCATGAGGGAAATTTCTTCTAAATATCAGGATCTTATTTCACAAGTGTATCACGTAGCATTCGATCAGTATTCTTTACCATGTGCTGGAGTATCAATGAAATAAAATGCGTAATCTCGCTGAACTTTTCAAATCAGATTAACCAATGCAACAAAAATGATGGCATTCACACCTGCAAGTTATATAATTTTGCATTAACGAAACTGTTTGCCCTAACATTTTAAATATGTTGCAAGAGTTTTGTCTTAAGTGATAATTATTCTTACATTTGCAGCTTTTGTTAAATTAGATAACGATTTCAGATTTTACGAGAAGCGATGAGAATCTTGTAAACATTTTTTCCATATATCGTGCAGTCTTCAGCTCTCTTATGATAAGGTTATTTAAGAACTTTCGTTTTTTTAAGAACGAGCACGCCAAGAAATGCTAATACGAAGTTACGAGGATTTATCCGGATATCAGAACGATGCTCGCATTGCGTGGGAAAAGAAAACTCCCTGGCCATCACCCGAGCAAAGCGAAAACATCCGAAGCTCACAAATCTCACCGAGTTAGCGTGAACATGCGTGACCAGCAGAGGCTCAGGGCGCCAACTGATATCACTGCAGTGCCTCTGAGCGGGAGGACCTGGGGTTCAAGTACCGACGGTGGCAGGATTTTCGACACCAGCTAGACAGCTAGGTCAGTCGGTGTTTGGAGGAGAATTCTGGCGGTCGGCTGCTCTGACTGGCAGTCACACAGTAGTTTCATCAATCAACACCAGGAGAATGCCGGAGCAGTACTCTAAGAAAAGGGTCATGGATCGCGCGCGATCTTTCCTTCCTCTTCCTTGTCCTCTTCTCACCTTACTTACACCCACTTACACTTACGTTCACACATACCGGGACACCGATCGGGAGCTTATTCCGGCTGGCGTGGTGCGCCGCTGGTGAGATACCTGGTTGGGGAAAATCCCCTCAAACCGCAGTCGATCGGCGCCGAGACTCGATATCCGGGGGAGGGGGGGGGGAGATTACCGCCACTACCAAGAATGTCTTTAGCATTTGACGTGACGTTGAATCACTAATCAATCAATCAATCAGTGAGGGTGTCTTGCGTGGTGCGCAGGTGTACGAGGGCGTGACGGCGTACCGCAACCCGCACTGCGCCGTGTGCAACCGCGTGCCGCTGCAGTACCTGGCGTGCGTGAAGACGCTGCAACGCTCGCTCTTCCACACGGAGTTCAGCCCCGGAGCCTTCGCCCTGCTGCTGGACGTGCGCGGGGCTGGGGACGAGGTGAGCACCATATTGCCTGTGTCACACTGCGCGTTCCCTATTGTCATTAAAATATATCACCAGGATTAAGGCCCATTCGCAATGCAAGCGTAACATAAGTAAACATAACATAAGTGATAGACTGAAGTATTCACAATGTCTCACGTAAACGTAAGCAAAATAAGAGTTTCTATTGGCTGTGAGTCATTCTTGTTTACTAGATCTTAGTTGAATGTGAGAATCGATTTCGAGGTATCGGCTGTGCCAATGCCCATATGGCGTCAATTCGTCTGTCGACGTCACTCCTATTTCGATTTTGAGTTAAGCTACTGTGATTGGCTCATTTCTTATATCTTACTTAAGCATAAGCTCACAAGCTTGAAGCTTGCAAGCTTTTATGTCTTACGTGTTACGTCTTACGTGTTATACTTATGCGATCGCATTGTAAATGAGTCCGCTTATGGTCGTAGTCCTAACATTTATGTTAACGCCATTATTATGTATATGTTTGCATTGTGAATGGGCCTTTAATGTTTTTTACCTGCGTGGATATGCAATATGCAATTTGCGTGGATAGCCTCCAAAAAATAAAACAGAATGTCCTAAAAATTATAGTGGATTACAACCTACGTCGAGTAGATTACAGTCAGAAAAAAAACTCGTATCCCGCGAGAGTACGAAATCAGGGTTTTAAGGAACCACTTTCACGGGATTAACGGGATTGTAACTTGGACTGAAACGTACCGTAACGTGTGTTGCGGTTTTCACGGGTTTCACATTCAAAATGTTTCTTCTTAAGGGAAGCATTTTCGTATCGATCAGAGAGGGAAAGAGAGAGGGAGAGAGAGGGAGAGAGAGAGGGAAAGAGAGGGAGAGAGGGAGAGAGAGGGAGAGAAGGGGGAGACTGCGTGGCTGGTCGATGGGAAAGTACGGAGGGAGAGGGGAGAAGGGAAGATGAAAGATTTTTGATATGACGTGACGGGACAAGAGAAAAGTAGGGAGGTAGGGGAGGGAAGGACAGACGGTGAGTGATGTTACGGGACAGGGCGGGCAAAAGTAGCGATGAAAGGGAGAGGAAAGAAGGCGAGTGATACTGAAAGAGGGAATAGAGATGGATGGAAGTGAAGCAGCACGGGGGTTGAAGGGCGGCGTCGAGAGTGTCCCCCGCGTGCGCAGGTGGGTCGCGTGTTTCGGCGGCCGGCGCCGGGAGCTTGTGGGACCGTTCTTCAAGCCTGCCTGCTCTGCGGTGCTGTTTGCGTCCGCCGGCCGCTTCGACGGGGAACGCTCTGGCCGCCGCCGCTCCGCGAGGCGAGGCCGACGCGGAGGCGGAGGGCGGGGACGGGCGGGGAAGCCCGCGCCGCCCGCCGCCGCCACGCGGCCGCAACAGACGCCGCGCCCGTCGGCGCCGACCGCCCCGGACGCCTGCTGAGCCGATGCCAACGACGACGTGACGACGACAGCCTCCGACTGCTTCGAGGCCCAGGTGAGTGCACCCATTTCTATTTGAATGTGTAGGGCCATTCAGAATAAATGTTGTGAGATCGAGGATTATCACTTTTTGATAATGACCCTGTGATGGGAAATTTCACATAACGAAATCACACACGGGATATTTCCGGCATCCCGTCCCTGATTATGGGCAAACCATTCTGAATTGGTGTCCGACATATATAAGAACTGTCAGAGAACGACCAGGAAATTAGCAATGGCAATAATGTGCTTTTTGTCTGTATTGTTGAGTTCTGACTATAAACATATCTAAATTTGACGGCTGTAATGTTTGAAGCATTCGAAGTAACGGCGATGCTCCATATGCCGCACTGAAGGCTGACCGATGAAGACAAAAATTTCGATATTGGCATTGTCTGTTGGCAGGTCGTCTCTTAGGAGTACGTGTACCTGCCGAACTCCAATACAGAATAAGTTACCTTCCAATCAGAGGCAAAATGTCTGGAAATCAACATGTGTAATTTCGCCTTGTGAAAATTTCCACCTTTTATTGGCAAAAATCTATCTTTGATTTCCCGTAGAAATGAGTAATATTTATTCTGAACCACCTGTTTAAAATGTATATATGTACACATATGTTTGTACGTACCTATGTGTTTGTATCTAACTGTAGTACGTATATAGGTAGGTGTTTGTATCCAAGTGTAGAACTTCGGGAGAAATTTTAAACTTCATAGCAGGTGAATTACTCTCTCGAAAAAAATACGATAATTACTGGCCACCTTCGGTACCTCTAAAGGCGGGGATGGGAAGGGGGTGACATTTAAAACTAAAATATGAATACGCAACCTTCAAGGAATAAAATACCGTAGACGTACCTATAGCAACGATGGTCGTAGCAACGATTATTGTACCAACCGCCTTACGAAATTAACAGGTGGTTGCGTGAGAGCTGGGTGGACTGCGCGAAATCGGACTGGTGGTGCGGGACCTGCAATGTCTGAGGAAGTGCTGGGGGGAGGCGGTGTTGGGCCGGTGCTGTTTAATAGACGATTGTAATAAATCAATACCCGGATAACGGGGTATTATAAATTTTATAAAAAAAGATGGAATTAAAATTATCTTTAAAAATCTGTTTCTTCTACTACGTGATATTATCAATGAAGAGAACAGGAAAATGTTAGTTTTGTGTTATTTGGTTTTAAACACAGTAGATTGTTACATGTTTAACTGCGTAAGTTAAATGCAATAATAATATTGTGATCTCAACGGAAGATTATTTACGTTGTACATTCTTAATTATTCTGTAGCCTTCAGTAAGATTACGAATTGTTTTCAAACTCTTATGTAGTAATGTAATGATTATTGAAATCAATAATATCAATATTATAGAGAAAAATAATGCCGGTATATGTATTTTAAATATAATTTTATTTAGTGTCATCGGGACAAATAAACCAAAACATAACGTACGTGCAAAAGAATTGCGACTGAATGTTCACGACCTTCTAATGTCTCTTTTAATGCTTACAATTGCTTAACAAGTCGATGCATAGAGAGAGGAGTGGCCACACAAGTACGTTGCGCAATGTAGCCGGGCCTTTTAATGTCCCTGAGAAACTTCCCGACGCATTTCCTCACTCAGTCACTCCCACGACGCTTAAGCGCTTCCTGTACAGGTAATCTACCTAATCCGAGAAGAACCATCACGTTTTGAACGTCCTCCACCCAAGACCAACGAAACCAGAACGAATCGTTTCTGGTTAACTGCGCCCGAAACAGTTCAAACGGCTCTCGAATCAGTAGCTTTGCTACAAGCTGAGTCAAGTAATATTGAGGAAATGCTACGTTCCTCAATTCCGGATGCAGACGGAAGTAACATTTCTTATTGAAGGCGCGACGGTAAAGTAGCATATTTGAGGTCGCGACAGGGAATTCCTGGTGAAAGTTGCAATTATTATAAAAAAATAATCACGTAGTTAATTTTCCATCATCGTTCGTAGATCGTTATTATCGAATGCATACAGTCCCCCAATGAGATGCCTAGTAGGATGCCGGAAGGTCTTAATGCCTCGCGTGTGTCGGAACATAAAATGTTGCGAATGGAGACACTCACGCTTGTCACAGTTTCGTCGCGTTAGCGCTGGGATCCGGACGCGTGGGTTAATGCAGTTCGTGAGACATAGGCAGGGAATGCCATTTAAGGGATTATTTTCATTCAACAAGAGGAGGAAGTGAAATATTCCCGCAGTTAGTGATCCAACATGTACAACACTTCTGAGTAATTGTCACGTTGTGCAAATGCGTCGCCATTTGCGTATAGTAATTTTTTCACCACTTGCAGACCGTGCTCTGAAATTATGAGAATGAAAATAAGAATATTTAAGTCAACAAGTATTTATGTAAATGAAATAGTGTGATAGTTTTCACGAATGCCATAATGATGTATTGTCAAATCTTTACAGCTATATGTCACAGTCAAGTTCAATCCATTTTTCGATATATATCCTTGTTTGGGGTAGATTTAGTTCCCGCTTTTTACTTTCTTCAAAATTCTTTCTCTTTTGATATCAGAAGTAGAATCACAGATGTGTTGCCAAACAAGCATTTATATCGTTTGCAAATAAACTATTCCAAATTATTGTAGTGATTCTAGATAAAATGGGAGTTTGTTGATATTATATCTGTTACTTACCAATCATTTATATCATTCTAATTTGCATTTATAATTTTTTACGAAAATTAATTACGCGGCTTGATAGTGACCAAACTCGCATGTTATATGAATTAATTAAATGTTTAAGATGAGATATTATAGGTTATCTACAAGTCTACTGCGTTATCTACATCAAAACATATTTCAGAGACACATGGACTAATATCTCAACAATAATAAGTCTGATCAGAATAAAGAACTACGTACCAAATTTCTGGATTTCTTTGCTTTGCTTAAACCTCCTTTTTTATGAGGATTTTTTTCTCGTCACATATACTGTATTTAAATGCTTTAAATGGTAATAAATGGTTTAAGTATAAAATAATGAATTTATTAATATACGTTCTTTGAACGGCCAACGTGAATAATTTATCGAAAGAAAAGTGTAAACATTGCGAAGAGGAGTTGACAGTAATAATCGAAATCAACCCCACACATCATACCATTGTTGCTGCATTCTTTACTCCCCCACGCCTTGATCTCTCTTTTCGATTTCTTCTCTTATTCCTTCAATTGATTTATTAAAAAAGTCATACCCCATTCAATCACCCTCTCATTATTTCCGGCACTTGTCGCTGCGGGATACATGACAATTCGAAATGTCTTACCCCACACACAGCTATCAACCCGGTCGAAACCCGCGCAGAGGGCCGTTACTCAGCGTATTCGTATTCTCTCCGCAAGAAGGCGGTCGTGGCGCGCGGCCTTCTTGGAAAATGGCGGCGGAAACATCGCGCGGGGGGAAAGCGGCGTGGAGAGTTTTCAACACTTTCTGCCTGCGCGCCGCGCCACCGCCGCCGCCACCTCGCGCCGCGCCGCGCCGCCATTAGCATGACAAAGGCAATTACGCACACACGTTCGTGGCGTCGGACACACTGGCACGCGAGCGGCGACCGCCGGCGGACGACCGGTCTCCCACGCGTGCGCCTCGACTGCACGCGTGGCGGGACACGCATTGTAGAAGTTGGGATTGCGCAAGCCGGCGTGCGAGAAACCAACTGGGCTTGTGAACTAAAGGGGGGGTTGGGGAAGCGTGTTTGTTTAGAAATTGCAAATGAAATAAGTCATGTGAAAGGCCAAGAATATTCCCTCTAGCGAGTCTTTTGAGAGAGTGACATTGTGCGTTGTTTTGTGCATAGGAAACCATGTAGATGTAGACTTCCTTATAATTAGGAAATTACTTTTTAAAGATGGGCGCCATTTTTTGTTTCTGATTACTTCATTCGAAACAAATCAGTTGGGAATATATTAGTTTCTTCCTTAATCTTAGTCCAATGAATCATAAAATACTCCGGTGCGTTATTCAAGGCTGCCTTTGTTATACGACTATAGTCCTTCTAGTTGTCTGTGGTGAGATCTATTGCTCTTACTGAGCGTAATGCTTACGTGATTGAACTGAACTGTTATCGTAATAAAACTCAGAGTCATGAATGCTTCTTCATTCTTTACCTTTGGAAGTACTAAAAGAAGAGGAATTAGAAACCTTCCCGATTAATTGTATAATTTTAGAAGATGTAGGTTAAATCCTTTCATTTGTTATTAATTCACAACACAATGTATGTGAGAAGTGTTTCATATCCTCCGAAATTCAGAGAGCGAAGAATAAATCATAGGGGTTAATGACAAGGTGGTTAGCGAATGGCCTCACCATCGGCCCAAAAATGACGGGTAAACCACAGAAATCGTTCGACAAAAGAATAGTGGCGTTCTACTTGTTTTTGTTTTGACTTTAATTCGTATGAAAGGAATATATAAACATGTTATATTTTTACGTTCACTCGATTCATGTAACGTTTTCATGGCGAACGGCCCACAGTTGCCCTTGGCGGCCCTGAGACGTGATCATATGGTGTGCATATTGTAATGTTCGTATTAACGCGCCGCGCCAACTGTAAGAGTTCATTGTCCGACGTCAGTAAACAGTGTTTTAATCCGCAGGAGTGGCAGTGTTCTCTCAGCTGGATGCGAGTTTCCGACGCCGACCCTATACGCTCGGCTTGCGAGTTCCTATCCAGGGCATCTCCCCCTCCGGGCCCCCCTTTTTTCTCCCCAGTTGGACCTAGGTGGCTCGCAGCAAATGGCTGCTATCTTAAGGCCCATTCACAACGCAAACTTAACATAAGCAATGCGGTTAACATAAAAGTTAGGACTACGTTCATTAAGCAGAATGCAATTTCACGAATTCGTTCGCCAATAAGCATAACACGTAAGAACGTAACTTAAAACCTTTCAAGCTTCTTGCTTATGCTTAAGTCGAGACTTAAGAAATGAACCAATCACAAAACGGTAAACTCAATCCAAGAATCGAAATATGAGTGAAGTCGATAGACAAACTATACGCCAATGATCATGGACACCAGTCGAACCTCGAAACCGATTCTCAGCAATTAAGCAATGTAAAGTAGAATGTTTCATAGCAAAACAGAAACTCTTATTTTGCTTACGTTTATGTTAGTACATTGTGTAACTTCAGTCTCATTACTTATGTTAATGTTTATGTCTATGCGCTATGCCTTAATCGATACCTCGAAATCGACCAATAGTAAACCAGAATGTCCGCAGCCAATGAGAAACTCTTATTTTTGCTTACGTTTAACTGTGTAGGCTTTTGTGAATACTCAGTCTATCACTTATATAATGTTTATGTCCATGCACTATGGCTAGATGCATTTGGTGAATTTAGGCGAGGGTGCGGGTGGTTCGGCAGGCGAACGCGTCGGCGGCGCTGGCGACGTGCGCGCGCTGGGTGCTAGCCCGGCGAGTTCGAGGGTGGCGCTGGACAACTCGACGGCCGCCTGCCGGCCTACGGCGCGCGGGCCGCCGCCGCCGGGCGCCTTCCTCCTGCCCGCGACGGCCGCCTCGAGCTCTCTTCCGAGCCCCTTCGCGCAGCGCTTCCGCCAAGGAGTACCGAGCTGGAACTTGGTGAGTTTGTCCGTCTGGAAATTTGTTGTGTTTGTAACCTTTTCCATTGAAATTTGTAAAGAGGTTCGTCCACTATTTGGGTACAATTTTTTTAAAAGAGTATATCTATAGAGAGTTCGTTCACAGTCGAGCTATGGACTCTGTAACGTTGCGAGAGGAATGACAGTGGCACTTTGCATGACGTCACTCAAAACATTGATTCGTAGCTTTAGACAGGTGGTCTACGTCAAAGTATCATTTTAACCGTTTACATTACGTGTAAAAGCCACACACAAGAAATACAGATTAAAAAATTACTGAACGTAGGCCAAATCAAATTCTGGATCATAACAATCCTAGGTTGCATTTTGCTGTCCATTGTTTTCTGAGCAGCGCTAATATGTCTTATGGGCTCATGGCCGAAGTTTCTCATCCTCTTCAGTCTACGGTGTAAATGTCGAGTGCACGTACAGATTTCCCGCGTGCGAAGCGAATCGACATTCGAAAAATCGTTAACATTTTGAAAAAGTTTGAACAGATATCCCATAGCTCAAGACATCCATACACATAATGCCACTTCTCCCCATAGTATGTCACACAGTTTTTAACCTTTTTTGGGCGTCTAATTCCATCGAGAAATTTAAACTAATAGTGGTTAACATGCATACAAAACGCCCCGAACAATGGCGGTGTAATTCAAAAATGTATCGCCTTTTTCTCTCTGATATTGTTTATTCTTCTACCTACTAGCTTAACCGTGCATAATTTGTGTATCATCTATCTTTAAGGAAGGGTAAATATTGATCGCTATGTCGATGTCCAAAAAAAGCACGTAATGTACTCTACACATTTCATCTGTTTTTATCATACGGTTTCGAGTTATTTTCAGTATTTGGAGCTTTTTCGGACAGCTCTGTGACATAACTGTTCATTCGGGAAATCGTCCTATTGTAATACCACATCGTGCTTGGAAATTCTCAGATAATCCCCACCTTCTGGCTTCGGCGAACGGGGGATTATCGTCGGATTCCCAAAGCACTCGTGCTATTCCTCGACACATGGCCGCAGGTTCCCCGCGCGTGGGCCTGGGTGTCGCTGGCGTCGCTGCGCGTCCTGCGGTGCAAATTGGCGCTGCACTGGCCGCCTTCGCCGCCGGGCCAGCGCTGCGCTTCGCTACGCCGGCCTGCGCGCTGGCGTCGCTCGCCGCCGCGCTGCTGCTGACGTACGCCGCCTTCGCCGCGGCCTCCTCCTGCGCCCGCGCTCATCGCCTGCGCCCCGCCGCGCGCTCGCCACTTCGCTTCCTCGCCGCCGCCGCCTGGAGCGCCGCAGTCGCGCTCGACCGTGTCGCGTCTCGCTGCGCCTACGCCGCCCGCCAGCTTGCGCGTAATGCGCGCGCCATCCCGCGGCTCTGCCTTTCACCAATCAACAAAATCA
>BOPP01000035.1:8909102-8942008 GCA_017312745.1 Gryllus bimaculatus
CCGGACGCCGGTCTCCCAGCGCGTGCGCCCGACGCACGCGTGCGGGACACGCCATTGTAGTACGTTTGGGATTGCGCAAAGGCGCGAGCAAAACACTGGCTTGTGAACTAAAGGGGGGTGTTTGGGAAGCGTGTTTGTTTAGAATGCAAATGAAATAACATGTGAAAGGCAAGAAATTCCCTCTAGGAGTCTTTTGAGAGAGTGACATTGTGCGGTTGTTTTGTTGCAAGGAAACCATTAGATGTAACTTCCTTATACTAGGAAATTACTTTTAAAGATTGGGCCATTTTTTGTTCTGATTACTTCATCGAAAACAAATCATGTATGGGAAAATTAGTTTCCTTAATCTTTAGTCAATGATCATAAAATACTCCGGTGCGTTTATCTAAGGCTCCTTTTTATTACGACTATAGTCCTTCTAGTTTGTCTGTGGTGAGATCTATTTCTCTTACTGAGGTAATCTTACGTGATTGAACTGAACTGTTATCGTATAAAACTCAGAGTCATGAATGGCTTCTTTGCATTCTTTTACCTTTGAAGTAACTAAAAGAAGAGGAATTAGACCTTCCGATTAATTGTTATAATTTTAGAAATGTAGGTTAAATCCTTTCATTGTTATTAATTCACAAGCACAATTGTATGTGAGAAGTGTTTCATAATCCTCCTGAAATTCAGAGAGCGAAGAATAAATCATAGCGTGTTAATGACTGGTGGTTAGCGAATGGCCTCACCATCGGCCAGAAAATGAACGGGATAAACCACAGAAATCTTCGACAAAAGAAAAGTGCGTTTACTTGTTTTTGTTTTTGACTTAATTCGTATGAAAGGAATATATAAACATGTTCACGTTTTTTACGTTCACTCGATTATGTTAACGTTTTCATGGCGAACGGCCCACAGTTGCCCTTGCGGCTGACGTGATCATATGGTGTGACATATTTGTAATTTCGTATTAACGCGCGCGCCAACTGTAAGATCATTGGTCCCGTACGTTCAGTACATGTTTTACCGCAGGAGGTGGCAGTGTTCTTCCTCAGCTGGATGGCGAGTTCCGACGCCGACCTATACGGCTCGGCTTGCGAGTTTCCTATCCAGGCATCTCCCCCTCCGGGGCCCTTCCCCAGTTGGGACTAGGTGGCTCGCAGCAAAGGCTGCTATCTTAAGGCCCATTCACAATGCAAACTTAAACATAAGCATGGCGTTAACATAAAAGTTAGGACTACGTTCATAAGCAGAATCATTCACAATTCGTTCGCAATAAGCATAACACGTAAGACGTTAACTTAAAACCTTTCAAGCTTCTGTGCTTATGCTTAAGTAAGACTTAAGAAATGAACCAATCACAAAACGGTAACTCAAAATCAAGAATCGAAATATGAGTGAAGTCGATAGACAAACTAACGCCATATGGATCATGGACACCGTCGATACCTCGAAACCGATTCTCACAATTAAGCAATAGTAAAGTAGAATGTTTCATAGCCAACAGAAACTCTTATTTTGCTTACGTTTATGTTAGACATTGTGTATACTTCAGTCTATTACTTATGTTAATGTTTATGTCTATGCGCTATGCCTACATCGATACCTCGAAATCGATTCTCACATTCAACCAATAGTAAACCAGAATGTCTCGCAGCCAATAGAAACTCTTATTTTGCTTACGTTTATGTTAGGCATTATGAATACTTCAGTCTATTACCTATGTTAAAGTTGATGTCTATGCGCTATGCCTACATCGATACCTCGAAACCGATTGTCACATTCAACCAATAGTAAACCAGAATGTCTCCCAGCCAATAGAAACTCTTATTTTGCTCACGTTTATGTTAGACATTATGAATACTTCAGTATATCTTTTATGTTAATGTTTATGTTCATGCGCCATGCCTACGTTTGCATTGTGAATGGCGTGGCCTGTAAGGCGTGGTGCGGTGTTTGCAGGCGAACGCGTCGGCGGCGCTGGCGACGTGCGCGCGCTGGGTGCTGGAGCCCGGCGAGTTCGAGGTGGCGCTGGACAACTCGACGGCCGCCGTGCCGGCCTACGGGCGCGCGGGCCGCCTGCCGCCGGGCGCCTTCCGCCTGCGCCGCGACGGCCGCCTCGAGCTCTGCTCCGAGCCCTTCGCGCAGCGCTTCACGCCCAAGTGAGTGCGCCGAGCAGTCGCCACAAGGAGGCGAAACTTTTCAGATTTGCAGTCTGGAATTTTGTTGTGTTTCCATTCCAGAGCTACAAATTGGTTCATTCACTGCGTGGGTACAATTTTTTTTAAAAGCGTATGCTTAGAGTTAAGTTCGCGCACGGAATCTATTAACTCTGTTCCGTTACAGAGTAGTGAGATGGTGACTCTACATGCCGTCTCAAAAACATTGATTTCGTAGCTTTTCGGCAGGTGGTCTCCACCAATGAGATTTACGTTTGCATTTCAACGCAGTAACGTAAGAACGCACTCAACAAATTCAATGAAAAAATTGCTAACGTAGACAAAACAAATTGAAAACTTGAAAACTAACCATCACACTGCATTAACCTTTTGAAATGCAGTTACCAATTATATTTCAATATCATTTCTTCAGCTCTTTCGGGAATGTAGATATTAATAATCGTTTTCCATTTTATCGTAGCAGAAACTCGATTTCTTCACACAAAGCAAAGCAAGCTTCACACAATCCTGTTTGTACCTGATTTGCTTTTGAAAATAGTGGTTATTATACGGGAGCGAATATTTTCATATCAATTTTTGTCCCTTAGATCAAGAAACCGTACACATAATGCACTTCCCTCCATAGGACGTCACACAGTTTTTAACGGTTTTTGATTTTTCCACTCGTGAAATACAAAAAAATTAAAAGTGTTAACTGTACATAAAACATCAAGGCGGTGTATCTCAAAAAATGTATCGCTTTTTCTATCCGATTTTACTTACTGCTTCTACCTACTGGCTCTACATCTACCTTAACTGGCGTTATACATCGATTGCTAGGTCGATATCCAATAAACATCGTATCCCATATAAAACAACCTCTTTGATTTTCCTATTAATTTCAGTTATTTTCAGTTTTTTGGAGCTCTTTCAGTTTTTTGGAGCTCTTTCAGTTTTTTGGAACTTATTTTCAGTTTTCAGCATTTTTGGAACTCTTTTGGTCTTAATTTAATTCGTGGATACGTCCTATTAAATACCGCTCGTGCTTTGGGAATTCTCGGATAAATTCCCTCCTCGCTTCTCGAGTCGGGGATTTATGGTCGATTCCCAAAGCACTCGTGCTATTCCACATGTACACAGGTTCCCCGCGGCGCTGGGCTGGGTGTCGCTGGCGTCGCTGGGCGCGTCGTGCGTGTGCCTGGCGCTGCACCTGGCCGCCTTCGCCGCCGCGCCCGCGCTGCGCTTCGCTACGCCGGCCGCGCGCTGGCGTCGCTCGCCGCCGCGCTGCTGCTGACGTACGCCGCCTTCGCCGCGGGCCTCCTCCTGCGCCCGCGCTCATCGCCTGCGCCGCCGCCGCGCGCTCGCCTACTTCGCTTCCTCGCCGCCGCGCCTGGAGCGCCGCAGTCGCGCTCGACGTGTGGCGCTCGCTGCGCCTCGCCGCCCGCCAGCTGCGCGTAAGTGCGCGCGCCCCGCGGCTCTGCCTTTCACTACGCACGCGCACTTGCGCATGCGCCTCGGTAGTTCTGAAATTGCCCGCTTTTTAATTTTAATTCTTGCTTTACAGGGAAGGTTAAGACCTTCAAGACGATTTACTTTCAATTTGTAGGCCGTAATATTAAAATATAGAATAAGAACATATCAATATTACCATAACCTAAATATAAAATTATTAATACAGGGTGTAAATAATTTATACAAGATGCCTTTCATATAGTTCTAAAGTGAGTAGGGGTGTTGATGATGATAACTTTTTACTAATGAACATGTGCAGGGAAATGTCATGAAGTGGTTTCACGTGCCCCTGATATATAGGCAACACTTAATGCACTGCTGTATGCCGGGTTAATTTCAGATTCGGTTAAAGAGATTTTCAATACCGATCAAACAAAAATGCATTATGAGACATTCTGTATAATTGAGTATAATTGTATTATACAATAATTATTATAAATTTTATCTTACTCTATCCTTGTTTTTACGTTGGGCATTCTCCTTTGCAGAACATCTTGCACAAAATGATAATTAAGAATTTCCATTGCTTCGATTTCGACGATTTCATCAAGTGTCAATTCATACAATGTTTGCAACTTTTCTCCACCATTTTTTGTTACCAATCAATTGATTTGTCTTTTTAAAAATAATAAAATGCATGTATTCCGCTAGCTATATGCCTTCTTAATATGCCTTCCCAAAACACAGTTCCTTGTGTTAGTTTCTCGTGTGCAAAACAGCACATTTGTTAGCACCATTTTGTCATAATTTTGTCATCATAACTAATACTGCGGAGCGTGTGCGATACTATTTTCGACCTGACATGTTAAACATTGTATAACAGGTGCGCGAGGTGATTCGCACATTCGTCATAGCAAATCGATTCGCACGCCAATAATGTGTTTTTCATATCTGTTAAGTAACTTTTGAATTTTTTAAATCTCTAGATCTGTTAAGAAGTGGCTTTTCTTTCCACTTCATGCCACATCTTCTCACGCTAATAAACAACAGGTCATATAAATATAGTAATGCGAGTGTGATTTTATGGCATAATTTTGTTACAATTGAAACTAGGAAGCATTTAATTTCGATGTCAATATGGAATTAACGGCTATACTGATTTAGAGTAACCCACTGTGAATCCAGAATACTAGGTATAAAGATAAGAAAAGTAAAGCGCTATTTCAAAGTTGTGAATTAAATATTCATTGTTATTCTACTGTAGAAACGCAAATTTTCGAGCCTAAACGTATGTATCCAAAAGCGAAGTGAAACACGCGAGAAGATTTTATTCGTAACGAAATTATTATTTACGCATTCCTGAAGTTCTACGCTTGCATTCTTATCAAAAGAGCAAATCTGAATTAAAGTGTTCCTGATATAATCGCGATTGTAGCTAGTTTGCACGGGTTACCAAACCTTTCTCCGCGAGTAGATCAAAAACAAAAATAACAAATTTCTTACAATAGTTTCTTGACTGATGCGTTATGTAACGCGCCGTTGCTTTATGAAGTGAAAGTTTGACTAGAATAATACGACTGTAGATTAAATACCACAAGGCTCGTATTTAATTCATTCAGAATTATTATTACTCTTAGAGGAGAGAGAACTTTCGTGAACCCTGTACACCAGTTCTCTGAAGGAAACTAAATAAAAATTTGATGAGAACAATTCTGATTGCTTAGGGTCAAAAAGGCTAGGCAGGCGATTTTAATGCAAGATACAAAGAAAAAGAGAAACGCACCAATTCAAGGAAATTACTGTTCAGAAGATTTTCTATGAAACGTAATAAAATGCAAGGTATTTGCTAAAAAAAAGTGAAGCCGTAGAGCGCAGTACACTAAAGAACAATATTAAATGCTGGAGAATTGTACATAAAATAGGAGAGGTATTTAGTTTAGATTATAGAATAACGCATTTGTAAACAGGTATATAATATTATATTTCTACTCCAGTTTTATAATTTTCGTTTCAGGCCTGTGTCAGTCGTTCCATAATAATAGCCATTATGATATAGCTTCGTTATAGGAACAGGTGTTTGAAAAATCTTCTAGAAATTTAAAGTTGAGAAGTAATTAAAGATTGGTAATCGTTCAATTACATGTTCTGTTAGATTGTGTACATTACTGTGCCTACCCGCGGTAAGTCACATTTTTATAGAACTCTCAAGAAAATCACATACTGAACCTCCCTATAAGAAATGTACTGTTTTAAGCTGTTAAGAAATAAGAAGATATATTGAACTTTGATGACATTTCTTCAATAAGTTGAATCTTAATTGCTCGTTTGAAGTTGGAGTACACTTAGTTATGTTTAACCAGTGCCACTTGGAAAACCTAGGTAAAGGCCGCTAAGTGCACTAAGTACAGGTGTTGCATTCACACATTCTATCATTCCATTCTCTTCTTTGCATGTCATTAAATATCTGATTCTGCCACTCCCCTCTGGGTATACCACTTTTTCTTTCGTCTAATGGAAACCACTCACAAAGCTTTCTTGACTATTTCCAAAAATTATGCCTTTTTTCGTGACCAAACCATTCAGCCTTCGTATTTTCAATGCATCTATACTGATTTCTGATTGCTTTCGCTTAATAATTTCTTCATTTCTAATACGTCCCATTTTAGTCACTCTCCAACTTATCAAAAAAATTCATTTCTAGACTCAAATTTTTCTTTTTCTCTTTTCCTTATTTTTCATGTTTCTGAGCCATACAGTGTTATACATTCTATGATAGAAATATAACGTCTAAGTAGACCTGGATATTTCTTCTTTCCATAACAGCGAGTTGCACTTTCTAATGGCTTGTTGTCCTTGTGTAATTTTCGAAACAATATCTTTATTGCAATCTCTTTCTTCCTTAATAATTCCTCCCAAATATTTAAAATAAATATATTACTAATTTTATTATACATTAATTTTCATTGTTGCTTTTAATTATTACTTTTAATAATTTATTATTTAATTTTATCAATATTAATTTTATAATATTTATTTTAATGTTTTATTTATTATTAATCTTCGGATGTTTATTATAAATTTTTAAATGTAGTATATAATTAATATAACGAGTTATATCTGTCACTGGTGCGTAGGTGCGCGGCGGGGGGCGGCGCACGTCGCTTCGCGCTGTGCTCGCTGTTGCGCGGTGGGAGTGGCGCCGGCGGCGGCGTGCGGCCGTGGCGCAGTGGTGGGCGGACGCGCGCGCCGGCGCGCCTGCCCGACCGACTGCGGCCGCGCTTCGGCTGCCCAACGTCTGCTGGTTCGGCCACCGGGCGCGCTGCTGGCTGCTACTTCTTCGCCGGCGGCCGCTCGCTCCACACGCCTCGGGCGCGCCTGCTTCGCCCGCAGGCAAGGTGGTTCTTCTCTCTACCGCTGCCTTCGATCATTCCTCTCTCTCTCTTGCCTGTCTTTCACCTCTCTGTTTCTCTCGCTGTTTCTCTCTTCTTCTCTATCTCTTTCTGTCTCCTTTTATCTCTTTCTTTCTCTCCTCTCTCTTCCGATTCTTTCTTTTCCTTTCTCTTTCTCTCTCTCTCTATTTTTCTTCCCCTCTTTATCTCTCTTTCTCTGACTCTCTTTCCCTCTCTTTCTCTCTCTTTTTATCTCTCCCTTTCTCTCTTTCTCTCTCTCCCTTTCTCTCTCTTTCTCTCTCTCCCTTTCTCTCCCTTTCTCTCTCTTTCTCTCTTTGTCTCTCTCTCTCTTCTCTCTCTCTTCTTTCTCTTTTTTCTCTCTGTTTATTTTCTGTAGTGCCGGTCTAGACGTCGGTTTGCAAGGTTTTTCACTCCACAAAGGCTCCTCTCGGCGGGCCTCCGTTCCAACACATCTCCCGAGATATGTGGTACTATAGCGCATATGTGTGTCTGTGTGTGTGTGTGTGTGTGTGTGTGTGTGTCTAAGATGTGAGGTGAGGACAAGGATGAGGAAGCAAAAATTGCGAGCGGGCGGTGGAGTAAAACTTGTGCATGACTTTATTTAAATATCTGTATTTAAAGAAGAGATTTCATTTAAGAAAAAAAAGTATCTTTTCAATATTGTAGTTGTAGAAAGACGCCGAAAAAAATTCAAGTTTGAATACTTGAAGTAGCAGCTAAGCAACTATTTCAAGTATCATCGGATTTCTTTCAATACGGCTCTATTATGCTTATCTCTTTCTCCTACATGAAGCACTCGGTATACATGCATGTGTTCGTGTGTATTTTCGTTGCTCACGGCCGTTTAGAAATCTCCGTCTGCGATTGCGCGAATGTTGGCGTATCGGCATTTAGTTGATGCGTTTACGGTAGTAAGAGCGTGCGGTGGCGCAGGTGCTGGCGGCGGCGACGGCGGCGGCGGGCAGCGCGCCGGGCGGCGTGGGATGCGGGGGCCCGCGGCGCGACTTCCGCCTGTACCTGCGGCTGGCGCTCGTCATGGGGCTGGCGTGGGCGGCGGGGCTGGCGGCCGCCGCGCTCGACCTGCCGCTGCTCTGGTACGCCTTCGTCGTGCTCTGCGCGCTGCAGGTGAGTCCCTCCGCGCAGTCGTGCTCTTTAGATGGGTGGTAGCATTTTATTAACCGCAACACAACAATAATTATTTTTTAATGAAAGCTGGCTCAGAGAAGTCAGAAAGATATCTCGTGACCGCCAATAATACTATAATAATGATGATAATAATAATAATAATAATAATAATAATAAAATAGAGTCTTGAAATTAAATAAATAAGATCATCTTAATAAAATAGTAATAATTAGTAAATTAATCATTATTGAAATATAATTTTAAAACATAATAAAATATTATTTCCTTAAAATGTCAATAAACTGACCTTAGAATAAATACTCAAAGTGACCACCTTTTGCTAAGAGACTGACGTTTACTCTTTTCATCTCCGTACATTCGTGCTCTTTAGATAGGTGGAGATTTAGTATGGATGCACCACATACGTAATTATTTACATAAGTGTGTGTCATGTAAAGTGGCGGTGTGGGGCATGTAAGTGTGGGGGATATAAAGTAGGCCTCTGAAGTGGCGGTATTTCTCCGTTGATGGATGGGGGGTAAGCTCTAAGTGGAGATGCGAGGAAGGAAAGATCACGTGCGGTTTGTGACCCGTCTATGAAGGTACTTCTACGGCATTCACCTAGAATTGACCGGATACCATGAAAAACTACAGATCAAAGCAACCACCCGCTAGAGATCTTCTCCAAACAGTGGGTGAATTCGACCCAACTCTACCTAAAGTGGAAAATTCGCCTCTGTTGGGACTCCTATCCTAGGATCTCTCCGTCAATACTGTTGCTGAGGCAGCTGTGTTGACGCTGAGCTATCGCAGTGTGTGGGTAGTTGACTGCTCCTCATCTCCATCCTCCCTATGACGATTCTACATTCACTGGCTCAAGAAAACGAGCATCAATGGGGCCGAGCCCGATGAGTTTTCGTTGTTCTGGCTCAAGAGAGACCTACTTGCTCTTTTGCCTCGTACCTGCAGCTCCCACAACCTATATACGTTCACAATACTCACTATTCAAACCCTTTGCATCAAAGTAGTATTCTTTACTTTCTTTCACGATGCTTCAAATACTTCCGCAGCAATTACTGGCAGCAGGCTCCGTTCCAGCGACGATGAATATGAACAACTCCGCATTATCGTAAAACGTGCTAGGACGAGCATGCTGCACATTGGTCGCGCGACTGATTGACTCCTGTGACCCCATCTTTTCCTCCTTTCTCTCTTTACGTCTGCAACGCTCAGCCTGCAAGAAGTGATTGCGATCAGTTAGTACCATGATGCTAGCGTTACAGTTCCTCGCAAGTCTACTATGGAGTCAGTTAAGGTTTAATGTTACGAATATAATACATAAATAATCGTAAAATACAGGAAGTCTTGTCAACAATGGTCTACCCCTTAACTTCTAAAGGGTTTTTGTAAATCGAAATACAGTTTTTGCTCAGAGCTCTTTAAATGATGGAGCAAGTAATATGCCGAATATATTCATATCTTAATAATAACCGTCCGTTTTTGCATTTACGGTAGCTTATTCTTCAGTTATCTTAATATCACCTTCTTAGAAGAAACATTCATAGAATTAAGTTATATATTTTCTTGAAGAAAAGCCAGCGTTTGATACAACTCTTTTGCTTCCATTTATCTTTACGAGCAGCCAATTGTTAAACTCTTTAACAGACTCATGCTGTAAACAGTGGCTTTTTGTTTTGCTGCTTGGTTACGTTGCGATGGTATAACAGTACAGTATTATGAAAATGCTGTGAGTGTAAAGCAATTTGGAATACTTGTAATACAGTAAT
Source organism: Gryllus bimaculatus (assembly GCA_017312745.1). NCBI lineage: Eukaryota > Metazoa > Arthropoda > Insecta > Orthoptera > Gryllidae > Gryllus > Gryllus bimaculatus. Next base: position 8,919,018 of record BOPP01000035.1, read on the forward strand.
TTCTGACACTTGTTTTGATATTTACTAATAATATTTATTACTAATTTTCAATGCACGTAGAAATTGAAAGAAAAATACGCAAGATCCATTTTTTAAGAGGTGTCTTTGGTTCCCAGGAAAACCCCCGAAACAATGAAACAGTTTCGAATACATTACATATATATTTTGCGCTAAAACTCCCTATTATATTTTAAGGATGTCTCCTTACGCCCGACGCTGGAACTTCCACTAGATTTTAAGGATGTCTCCTTACATCTGGCCTTAAAAGTCCCTAATAGAGTTTAAGGATGTCTCCTTGCGCTTGCTAAACTCCCTGCCAGAATTTAAGTGTCTCCTCACGCTTGATGATAAAACTCCCTGAGAGAGTTTAAAAATGTCTCCTTACGCCTGGCGCTAAAACTCTGACAGATTTTAAGGGTGTTTTCCTGCCGCTAAAACTCTTTAATAGAGGTTAAGGATGTCTTCTTACACCTTGTGCTAAAACTCACAAAAAAAGTTTAAGGATGACTCCTGTCGCCTGGCGCTAAAACTCCCTAATAGAATTTAAGGATGTCTCCTTACACCTGGCCCTTAAATTCCCTAATGCGAATAGACTTTCAGGACGTCTCCTTACGCCTGGTGCTATAATTCCCTAATATGGCTTAAGGATGTATCTTTACGTCTGGCTAAAACTCCCTAATATAGCTTAAATATATCTCCTTAAAACCCTCTAATAGAGTTTAAGGATGTCTCCTTACGCCTGGCGCTAAAACTCCTTTATATGGCTTAAGGATGTATCTTTACGTCTAGCGCTAGAACTCCCTAATAGAGTTTAAACATGTCTCCTTTAAATTCCCTGATCAGGGACGTATCCTTATGCCTAGCTCTAAAACTCCCTGACAGATTTCAAGAATGTCTCCTTATGCCTGCCGCTAAAACTCCTTAATACGGCTTAAATGCCCATTCACAATGCAAACGTAAACGTCAGCATGGCGTTAACATAAAAGTTAGGACTTCGTCCATAAGCGGACTCATTCACAATGCGTTCGCATAAGCATAACACGTAAGACGTTAACATAAAAGCTTGCAAGCTTCTGTGCTTGTGCTTACGGAAGACATAAGAAATGAACCAATCACAGAACCGTAAGTCGGTAGAACTAACGTCATATGGGACATAGAGTCGATATCTTGAAATCGATTCTCACATTCAACCAGAAAGTCTCATAGCCAATAGAAACTTATTTTTGCGCACGCTTATGTTAGGCATTGTAAATACTTCAGTCTATCGCTATGTTAATGTTTATGCCTATGCGCTATGCTTATGTTTACGTTTGGATTGTGAATGGGCCTTAAAGATGTATCTTTACGCCTGCGCTAAATCTCCCTAATAGTTTAAGGATGTATATTTCGGGGCTTGGCCTTGCGTGTGCCAGGCGTGTTCCGTGCGGTGGCGTTTCACGGACGGGCCGGGGCGGCGCGCGCTGGTGGCGCGCTGCCGCTGGGCGCTGCGCATTGCGCCTGCGCAAGGCGCCCCCGCACGCGCCTACCCGTGCGCCGGCGCCGGCGCGTCTTTCGCGTGGGCGGGCGCGCGCGCGGGCCTGCCGCCCTCGCCCTCGGCGTCGCCCTCGTCGTCGGCGGCGTCGCCCGCCTCGCTCTCCGCCGCCGCCTCGGCCTCCTCCAAGACGCAGCTCACGCACTGCGCCTCGCTCTACTGAGCCTCCCGCGCTCCACTGCCGACGCGCCCCGACCAACTGGACTCGGCCGCGGGTGAGCACACTTGTAAAGATAAGCTACTTTTAAGAAGGGGGCGGTTTGACGGGTTGGGAAACAAATAAACGTAATGTCCTCTCTTGCATTGCAAGAGATAGTGTCTAAGCCATTTATGAGAGGCAACTGCAAACGAACACATTGACGAACTGAGAGCTTGGACATAACCTCTCTTGCATTGCAAGAGATAGTGTCTAAGCCATTTATAAGAGAGGCAACTGCAAAAGAACACATTGACAAATTGAGAGCTTGGACATAACCTCTCTTGCATTGCAAGAGATAGTGTCTAAGCCTTTTTTTAGGAGAGGCAACTTCAAACGAGCACATTGACGAACTGAGAGCTTGGACATAATCTCTCTTGCGTTGCAAGAGATAGTGTCTAAGCAATTTATAAGAGAGGCAACTGCAAAGGAACACATTGACGAATTGAGAGCTTGGACATAACTTCAAGGGATATTGCAGTGGTCCCTCTTTAGAATAATCTCAATATAGTAATAATTACGATGAGGAAGGTATCCTTTATGTTTATGACAAACAAGTACACATTTTCAAAGAAACCCCGTATTTATATGCTTGATTGTCATTAAGAATGTAATATATTGGCATAAATATTTTTAAAATAATAATATATTTGACTTTATTTTCGCTAAAAATAAAGGACAACTTCCAACTATATTATCTCAAGATTTATTTGACATTCATTCCATATTTTGGAATGAGGGAGTATAAGTGGTATTCCAATTTTTGCATTAGAACTTGTAGTTATAATTGCATTAAAATGGGGCTCTCTTATGTTGTTCCATCAATTATTAAGCCAAGTATAAAGGCAATATACTAATAATTAGTTAATAATACTGCTCCATAAACAGGCATTATTTTACATGTATTGCAATGTTTCCATCCATATTCCTCTATATTTTTCAAGCATTTGTGTGGGCATCCGTACAATATGAGGAGATAAACATACCGAGTCTGTCATTTATTTACTTAGCAACATTTCTGACGGGTGATATGTGGGGTCTTTATTTTATCTCATAACCCATCTCTGGTACGACGTAAATTTTCAAGTGAAGTTGGATTTATCCACATAAAATTTACTCTAAGGAACGTGATGGGCATAGACCTTGTGAAACACATTCTCCGAATAATTCCGTTAAAAAGTGTACTTTTGTGCGACGTGTGATACGGGCATCGTCTTGCAGGAACCAGAATTACTTTTCTTTATATAAAATATATACAAAGTTTTGAACTTTCTTCTTTGCTTTTTGGAAGTAATTGTCTCCGTGGATAACAATGGTCTGAAAATCCAAGAATGAAGGTTTCTTTATACTTTCATGTGGTTCTGTTGTGCACCACAACAAACAATTCTGTTTGTTCACGTTTCAGTCCAAATGAAACCAGACTTCATCATTAATAACAAGGTATCAAGGACGAGCAACCTTAATTGAATGAACTCCTAAATCATTGGAAAATACATACGCCCGTCCCTGCCCGGTATCTTCTCTTCTTGAAGCGACCCCCAAGGGTCTGTCACTTGTAAGACCACATTTTTAATTTTTCTGTTGCAACATATGCGCTTTTGACGGAAACATCGACTTGCTAAAGCAATTTTGAGAGCGAAGTTTCAGGAGAGAGCATCGAAGCCTCTTGAATTTCTTGTAACTTCTTGTCCTTTAAAACAGTGGGTCTGCTACTCCGCTTCCTATGCTGCCCAAGGACAGAATAAAGGGTTTCTCTTTCTAAAATAAACACATTCTCCCACCCCGAAACTTGCGGAAATTACCAAAACAAAGATCAAGTACTCTCATACATTGGTCGCGAGATAAAATAATGACCCGGTATAAAATCTGTTTATGAGACTTAATAATAAATTAATGATTCCTTCAACAAATGAGATTTGTTGAATACCGACGAAAAAATTGATTGTAATAATGATTCAAAAAATTCCTTATTAATTTCAACGAGAAGAAATCTCTGAGCTTTGAATGTACTATAATTTTTCGACCTGTTAATTTGGATTTTCAGGAACAGTGAGTCAAGTGAATTGTTCAGTGTTGTTGTGCCTTGTAATGTTTCATGTTTTGTTTTTATTCTGTGGAAGGCACGGACCTCGAACCTTCGACGTCGCGGTGCTGCGCCTGCCAGTCCACGCCTGCTAAGACAGGAACCGCTGAACTTCATCTTGCTGACGCCTTCATCGACGAGGATGCTCTTCAGCAAAGACACCGCCGTTTGTGGCAATTCGTGGCTTCTCTCCATCAGATGCCATCTCCGCTGGTCGTAGTTGGCTCCATTTTACCAAGACACTGCCTTTCGTCATGCTACTTGTGTGTTTGCACAAAGTGCAGGTTCGTGACGCCCTTTGTCACAGTTATTCCAATATTTATAGACTCGTGAGGTCTTTAATTTCGTAAGTTATAGTGAAGGGTAGTGTGACTGCCTCATAAATCGTGACAAAGACGGCATTTTTTACAAATATTTATGAAGTGCGAAGAAGGGGATGTTTATAAGATAAATTGTATTACTTTCGTTCACTTGATCACACGCATATTCACCAAAGAACAAGGCATATGCATGGCGTTGAATGAGTTAAACGCCAACACTTTCTTGATAATAATGCTCCGTCCATGACTCACATACGAAGGAAATTTTCTTTTACTCGAAGTATAGGGTTAACTGAGGACCCATTTGTGAGCATATGAAATTAAACTTTCGCTTCATGTGCACCTAGCAGAAAGGGGAATCAAGTAATGTTTCAAGGAGCAAGTACTTCGTTTTATTTGTTCTTGTAGGAACTTAATTTTTGTATTACAAAATCATTACATAAAAATGTATAATTTCTTATGTTTTCATTCTCTACGACATATAGTAATTTTATATGAAAGAATTTAAGACTCTGTAGACATCGTTAATAATTTTTACGTTTTTAAAATGTGTTTCGTTTTCATTTCGTTTACAAATGTGCACTAACAGGTTGTTCTAAGAAGAGAACAATATATCCTGTGAGCAGAGGATGTGTGAGATGTGTGAGGAAGGGATTTCCCTCCAGGGACGACCGCTGGCGACAGCTGTGACGCCTGCGAAGGTCTGGGGCCCTTTCTGCAACGGAAAGGGCCTTTTGATGTTAAGAGGACTCGCACCTTATGCTCTGAGGCAACGCTCTGGTTGGAGACTACGAGAAAATATTTATGTGCTATTAATCTACAGATTGTCGACTTCTTCCTTCTCCGGAATTTCGAGAAAATATCTAATAGTTTCGTGATAAACATTGCCATGGTCAAAAACACTTAATTACCATGGTCAAACATTTACTATGTACGTACAAAAATACTATTCGGGTTTTTTATAAAAGACGGCACCAAAAAGGTGATTACGTTTTTGATTTCATACTTTGAGGAATGGAAAATGTCTCAACAAAATCCAATACAAATTGTAATATAATTACTTTTTTTATCTGCTAAGAAGATGTTTAAATGAGGTCAACTTTCACACATTTGGTTTTCTTGTTTATGTTATCATTCATCCGTCATTTCCGGTACTCTTCTGTAATGAATGAATAAACAATTTTAATTTTGTTATAGAATAAATAACTTTACCCATACGTACGATAGAAAGGACCAATCAACTTTTGAACCCTCCTATATTTGGACCACGTTAGAGAAAGCCTTATGAAGTTTGGTGAGGCATCTAGGTACCTCGTAAGATGTGACCTGGTGTCCATTTAAGCCGAGAAAACTTGCTTGCTAGGAGAGTGAGAGTTTATGATGTAAAAGAGTATCCATATCTTCTCTGCGTAGCATTGCCTTGCGCATGAGGTGCGATTCCTCGAGCCATGTTTAGAATTTACAGCAGTGAACTACGAAATTAGAGCATGTCCTGTTATTGGTGACTACCGTCCCTATTTATACATATCTTTTTTTATAAATGTCATATTTGTGTATTTTTATTTAATAAACGTCTAGTTTTTCATATATTGTGGGCTTCGGCACACAGATTTCCTCAAGATTCCAATAACAATGAGACTTTATCCTCAAAACATTTCTCTCATTAAAACTTTCAGTTGGCAGAAATATATGATTTTGTAACGCTGCGTGAGAAGTGAAATTCCTTCGTACACACCAATCTAATTTATACACATTAAACATTTTTTTATTCTTCACAAAAACATTAGTGTTCTAAAGGTTCTTCTCCTGAATGCTTTCATATAATGAAGAATATAACAAGGTGCGATGTATTGTTGATATTCTGAAGACTTGTAAAGCAATCAAGACATATGTCAGATGTAGACCGTCACATTTTCGAATCATAAAAAGCGAAAATAAGATATATAATCTCACGACATATAGGTACTCTTAATTTTTAAACTGTATCACTAATGTTAAAGATATAGGTCTTCTCGCACATCCATTGTCACATACGTGTGTTTTCACTGAGCTGTGAAGGGGTTTATTTCGAAATGCTGTGTAGAGTTCAGTTGTCAAACTACAATAGAACTACTGCAGCCGCGGAGACGTACCTTTGAGGAAAGGGAGAGTGTAGGACTGCTTCTGCAATGTTTATTAAAAAAGCGCCCGGCGATAAGGACTTTTCACAACCCCCATTTTGATTTTCCGGTTACCACAACCATACGCTTGTCGGGATGCACCATTATCTAGCTAAGAAAGGCACTGAGCAATTTCCTTTTGCGATCGGGAAGTTTTACAAACACTTCCCGTAGCAACACTATCTTGATCAGCAGATGATCTTATTCGATTGTTACCCTTCGAAAGACCTTGATAGAAGACAAGATATATTTAACTAGAGTTGAGTACAACACGATGGCAGTAATTTACAAAATAAAATTCGTCATTCTCCTACGACGTTCTTTTACGATTCTCCTTTCGACACCCTTCGACGTCTTTAACAACACTTCACTGAACTACACGACCCACGTTATCTAACATACTATGAGATTACGAAGTGTCTTAAATTATTGGTACTATACTAATTCTAATGTATTTCTAGGACACTCTAAAGGATTAGTTTTGAAAATTGTTGCCGGAAAACTGCTCCAGTCTCATACAGTACAATTGGTGAATGAAAATTTCCCTACATCAGTTCTTTGCTTTTTTTGGTCCTAATTTTGTGATTGTGGTCCCTTCTACCAAAAATGGACAAAATGGATAAAATGTCGGTGAAGCAGTCTACTAGAACACGATATCTTCCCGTCAAACGAGAAAGAGAGAGAAAGAGAGAGAGAGAAAAAGAGAGAGAAAAGAGAGAGGGAGAGAGAAAAGAGAGAGGGAAGAGAAAAAGAGAGATAAAGAGAAAGCGAAAAAGAGGGAGAGAAAGAGAGAGAGAAAGAGAGAGAAAGAGAGAGAGAAACAGAAAGAGAGAGGCAGAGAGCATTTGAACGTCTGGTGGCAGAAGCCTACGATTTCACGAGCAACAGGAGTGTTTATCCCAAGATCGCAGCAGCGCGGTCGCCCAACCGCGAGTATCAGGCGCGCGATAGCGAAAGTTAACCTGCGTGCGCCCGGCGGAGGCGGAAGGCAAGGCAGATGCGCGAGCTTTCTCTCTCGCGACGCGACGCGACCCAGGACGCGCCGGTCAAGCTATCCGCCACGGCCACATTCCTCCGCCTGTTGCGCCAATCGGCATCCGAGCACCTCACCGCTTTTGGACGCCCGCGAGGAGACCCCGCGGCCACCGGGCAGTGCCTCCGATTGACATCAGAATAGAAAGTAAGCAAAACGATAAGACAGACTCAACTCAACCAACACAAACACGCACAGACCCACAACACCCACACACCTACAGCACCCCCCACACTCACACAAAATGGCCTAGAATTACTAATTAATTTTCAATGAATGATACGGTGACAATGATGACAGAACCCATTATAAATACTGTATTGTATTCGAAGAATAAGAAATATTTGTATAGCACCTTTTCCAGATGTTGCAGTTGCAGTGCCTTGCTCGTAGATTAATGGTGAAATCTTCTTCTTCTGTTATTACGTCTTCCTGTTAAGGTGGCTAGAGATCACGTGGCAATTCAATTCTTCATACTGTCATGTTTTCTCTTCCACTTTTCAATATTGCTTTATCCTTTCACTGTTTCCTTCTTTCCTTCTTGGACTATTTGTAAACGGGTTTATATGCGTACATATAGGTAGATTAATTTATATTATAGATGAACAGTATCAAGAATTATACTAGTTGTCTATAATAATTGCTGCAGTTAACAGGAATCCCTTGATATAGCGTGTGAAATGTCAATTTGTATTCCATCAGTACAGAAGTTGTTAACTTGTATATAAATTACTTTCCTTCTTCAACAGAAAACAGAAGTTCCCTGTAAAGGCAATTTACTTTCAGATAGAGAGCACGATAGTTTTACACCGCTTTTTGAAATCCAGAATTTAAATTTCTGTCACTAGTGGAATTTGTGCTATACTATATCCCGCTCTTATGTATACAGCGGACTGTGACTGAACAAAGCGGATTAGGGGCAAGTTCCTTTGGGATTCTGATCTTTCACCTACTTCTTAGTTCATGATTTCCCCATTATTATGCATCACATCAACTATTAATCAAATCGTCGATACCTGGTAAGAGCAGAAGGTTAGGTAATTCTGTTATTATATATACACACAATATATTCTTAATTGGATCTCATAGCAGTGAATGTGTTATTTGGAACCAAACATTATTACGAAAAAATACATTTACTGAAATTTCTTTCTTAAGCTTAATGTTATTTATGAAAGTTAATTTGTGGAAGAAACAACAAATACTAAGCAACCATGAAAATCAACATCGCTTTTATTAATACAAGAACCCATTCATTCCTTTTATTATTACAAGAACTTAATTATTGCTCTATTATGGATACGAAATAGGAAACTCTCATCTCATACTGACCTTCTACGAGTTCGTGACTACATAAGACATTTTATGAATAGGCTCTTTAGCAACACATGTTTGGTTCTCTGAGAGGAACGGCCCCATTTCACATTTAATGTTATTACATCAGAAATAATTTTAAAAACGCACTTCAAAAATATCTATATTATATTTAATGTCGTTCTTTAGGAAATACAAAGTGCTGCTGTTTCGCATGATCTCCTGAGAGTATTGTAATAAAGATTTCTAGAAATTCCCTGTCCCCTTTGCAGTGGTCTCGATATTTTGTTGACTCACACGAATTAGTGTTGAGCGATCATAAAGTCATTGATACCTGACAGTTCTCAAGGATAAAACGTCGGGGCGGAGTCATCGATTTAGGCGATGAGGTAAGTCCCAGCCATTCACATGGAAGGCGCGCCCCAGCGAGAGGAGGTGACGAGGGAGTCGGTGATTAGCGCCTGAGTGGGTCACCTGCGTTGTGCAACGGCGGCGCGCTTCGTGGCGCCGGAATTGTTCTGCCGACCCACGCTCCCGTTGCATACGAGTTCACGGGTAAAGCCCGGCCAGACCGGTTCCTACTATCAAAGGCAGCAGCTACTCCGCTGCAAGCAGTAGAGAGACCCGTGAGAGACCGCTCAGTTTCAGTGATGAGGCTTTGGTAATTGGATAGGCAAGGGAATGCGAATTACTTGATGCGCAATTCTTCAGTACTTGCTTCTAGGATGATATTAAATAGAATGTATCGCATTAAATAGAGATTGACTTGTGTTTAATTTTATATTAAAAGAAAGAAGAATTTCGTTTTTACAGTTTATATTACAAACAATTTTCGACATACTGTACTATTGGATAAGAAAGTGGTTCAAAATAAAAACAATTTGAGAGAAGTATTTCATTTAAATAAAACATTAAATTATGTAATAATGTTATTTGTCTTTGTCATTTGATTCTATACGTTTACTTAGCTTTTACCGATCCTATTCATATGAATATTTACACACGTGTTCGTTTCTTTCGTCTTTACGACATTAATTTTCAATTAAATTTACTAAGAAGGACAACAACGGTGGATTGGAGAACATGTGAAGTCCATACAGTTGTGGATTTAAAACGCTTATGTTATTCGCGGGCTGTGCTAGCATCTACCTGCGCGTGTTTAAACTACAGAATCGTTTCTCCAGAGCCATGTAGATAGCAGCACAATCTGTATTGTGCGGGGTTTTCTCAAACGACGAACAAACATTGAAGTAAAGTTGTTTAGTTTACGGTATTTGTAGAATTTTGCAAAATTGCGAAGAAATTAATTTTTAATTTTTCAGCATTACAGAATGTTATTTTCAAGTAAACTGGACATGTGCATTACAAAGCTTGCATTGACCCGCTGATAAGATTTAGGTAATTCTTCCTATTGTTAGTGAAATAATTGAAAATAGGATTTTTCGGTTATATTAAATTTCGGCTGAAACACATATTAGGCTGTTATGCCTGAAATGTTGAATATTCAGTAATCATCCTCATCATTATGTTTTATGAAGTTACTCAAAGCAATTTCGGCAAAAGTAGTAAATTACTAAATATTATATTAGTAGGATTCTGTGTGATAACAGAAGTAATTTAATACAATGTTTCGGTCCAGATGTGAGGAGCTTTGATTCAGCTGAATTTTATTGCTTAATATCTCTCAAAGAGCCGAGCTTGTTCATGGTCTGCTGTGCTTTGTGTAGTTTTCGTTAGCAAAAATTAAACTTGATTGCTTACTCCGTTTGAGACGCAGGTAGGGAAAATCGAAAATGCTCAGTACTTTTGTAATAGTATTTGAGAGACTTCTATTGACTCTAAATTATTAATTGAGTGACTGATTGGGTCGAATTCAGCTGCTGTCTGGAGGATAATTTTGAGGGGCCGACTTCTCTCATCAGTAGTTTCTTAATACCAGGTGAATGCAGGAGCAGTACCCTGACACAAGGGCCACGGACCGTGGGTGATCTTTCCCTTCTCTTCCTTGTCTATCCTATACACACACACACAAACACACACTTTCACTCACATGCATTACACTATATTACATATCGGGAGTCCAATCGGGAGCTTAGAGCTTGTTCCAGCACGGGAGCTCCCTTGCGAGGGGAGACACGTGGAGGGGGAAATCAACCAGCAAGTCGATGTGTAGATCGGCGCCGGATGTTACCATACAGGTGAGTATAAACACCGCTACTCTCCAAAATAAAATGGGACTAATGTCATATCAGTTTACATGCCTGGAAACAATAATTGTGTATTTGATGTTTCTGATTGCGACTTCTACTTTGCTCATAACATGAGTGGTGAAGTGTATGTTACATCGCGGGAGGTGACGATGTACCTCACCCGCTGGAATGAGATCTGGCTTCGACGTTAACTTGGGTTTTTGGGGGTTTCTCTCTCCAAGTATAGATCCTAGTTGAGACAAAACCGTAAGTTCCCAAAATGTGAATGTGCAATTGGAAAGACGACAAGGGTGAGGAAGGGACGATCGCACGCGGACCGTGATCCATCGTTAAGGCACTGATCCGGCATTCGACCGATGTTGATGTTATTGATCGGAGAAATCACGGAAAACAACCGATTGGAGCAGCAGGTCGCTAGAGTTCTCTCCCTGACAGTGGTTGAAGACGTAGCCATCTGTGTATCTAGTGTCGAAAATCCGACACCGACGGGTCTTCTACCGTAGTACCTCCCGGTCAGTGACATTACAGAGGCAATGAAAAAGCTGCCAACGAGAAATCGCAGCCGGCTCATTTAAAATCTAATTAAACGCATTCCACAGTAGTGCAACGAAGTAGCGATAGACAAATCAAGAAGAAAATTACGAGATGGGGCATGGTGCTTGTGGATTTCGATTGGTGGGGAAGGGGTCAATATAAAATAATAAATCAATATGTAAATGATGTTGCTCAACAGTTTATTACATAAAGGCAGCGCCGGCGCATACAGTGGCGCCGGCGTCCCCGAGCGGCGGTCGAGGAAGCTGCCCGCCTGCGAGGCAAGGTGGTGCGCCCCGCGGCCCAGATCTACAACCTAATCGCGATGGCTTATGCGGAGGGCGGCGCCCCCTCCGGGAAGAGCCTCGACCACGTGTCCATGCGGTCCTGGAACAGGCCCTGGCGGAGGTCGAGCGTGGAGTTGGCGAAGTTGAGGTAGTTGAGGTTCTCAACGGTGAAGGGCTCCCAGATGACGTTGTCGAGCAGCGGGTCGGCCTCGGGCGTGGGGTGGCCGTGGATGACGAAGTTGCCCCACAGCTTGGTCAGGCGGTCGATGGCCCAGTTCTCGGGCGCGGAGGAGTCGAAGTACGGGAACACGGCGGCCAGGTAGAAGAAGTACATCACGTCGTCCTAACGGAGAGAATAACACGTTCAGTCCCATGGAAACACGTCGGAAAATGGGAAAATAAAAATTTGCTAAGCGATATCTTCTTCTCGTAAATACATTCTCGAACAATTTTCTTTTAGATATTCAGTTTTTTTCTGTACACATTCAGATGAAAAGTTTGTCTTTGCATATTAATTAAATCAAATCAAATGCTCCTCAAAATCGTTAACAAAACTGTACCAAGAATATTAATTTTTGTACCCATCGCAAAGTGTAAGTACACTTCTTATATCGTATTCGAGTATTGACAATGCAGTTTCCTGAAAAGTACTCCATTTTTCTGCATTTTGTAAAAAAAGTTATACCGAGATGTATAATATAATAGAATATAATAACATAAGAACCAATCTTTACATTTTTTCAAGTATAGGCCATCTCGGACCATGTGTGTATCCCACTTCAGCAGGTGCAAATACCTTTCTGGGGGGGGATCAGCATTTTAGCTGAATCCCGATTTTTATCCCCTAAGGTTGCTAGCCCTGGGGGTATGGACGATGAGATGATGATGGTGAGGAATAAAAGGATGCAACCTACATATAGACATTCACAAGTACACCCATGCCCGAGGTGGGACACGAACGTGCAGTCTTCTGCTCGGAGACCGGAACGTCGTACTTCCCTAACAAGTTCGGCCATCTCACCGGCTATTCTTCAAATGTATATAAAATGAATGAAATTTCTTTAAACCACTGTGAAACTTAGGTGTTCACAACATAAATTCTCAAAAATTACATTCCATTTTAGTGGGGGAGATTGATAACCAGATGGCGTTCTTTAACGTGGGAGTAACAACTCACCTGGTGCATGACACCATAGGGAATGCTGGTGTTGCCACGGTACTGGTAGCTGTAGCGGCCCTGGTATTCGAAGTTGTAGTACCAGACGGGAGCCTTGCTAAGGGAGGCCACGGTCTTAACAGCGCGGTCCTCGCCGAAGCCGATGATGGAGTCGGAGTACAGCTGCACAGAGCACAAGACAGTTGTGGAGTGTTTGTGAGAAGATGCTTCTTTCATCAAAGTTAATTTCTCAAAACCCGAAGAGAAAAAAGTATTAAATGTGCACAATCTACGAACCTTCCGATTTTATGAGAAAACCACCATATACCGAAACTACGTATTTTGAATTGAAAAACGAGTGGATTAAACCTAACTCCTTTTGCATTAAGTTGGTAAATTATTTGAAATGGTCCTTATTTATTATAAAAGTGTTTCGAAGAATACCTTGCCCAGAGGATCAACATTCTCAGCAGTAACATCGCCGTTGTGAATGTAGAACTCGCGCAGTTGGTCGCTGATGTAGTCGCTGTTTTCGTGGGTAACGTACATGAAAGCCTTGGGTGCCACAGCGTCCCAATGTTCGTTCATATCAGTGCGGAGGGAATCATCATTGAAGACAGCTGTGACAGAAAGAAAAGAGTTTAGATGATACAGATAGTCATGATTAATGTACTTTTCATGCCCTAAGCTGGCATTCATCGAGTTGCAAAGACAGATTTGGTTACACATTTGAGAAATCGTCTATGTTAGTATGTTAAGTAACTTTATCTGTAAGATGGTTATATTTTGTTAATTTTAATAATCAGTAATATTAATGTGGATCAAAATCAAATACAGTACTGAAATAGTTTTCTGGATCTGTTAAATGTACAACTTGGAAATATTTAAAGGCAATTTTAACTGATATTTTAAGGCCATTAAAAAAAAGAATGCGGAAACAGTTTGATATTTTTTCTGTTATATATCTTAATTATTGTTTCAACTACTCAATAAATAGATAACGTAAACCATTTGAAACTACAAAGACTTATCCAAAATTGTATTATCCAAATAATATTAGGTATACAATAAATAAATAACAACTCCACAAAATTGGCAAATTTTAACCTCGAAAAAATGGGGAAGCGAAATGAAGACAATTTATTAACTATGTGGCATTAATTAGTTTCAGCGAAAAAGAGACTCCACTAAAAATAGTGCCAAATCATCGATCGAATACTTAAATAAAGTAAACAATTTACTTACTACTGTGTTGATAAAAATATATGAAAAGTATGAAATAAAGTGTTAACAAATCAATCCTACCCCACATGTAACATGTCTCGATGACATTCTTTACCTTTAGCGGTAGTTCATGAAATGTGATAAATATCAACAAGAGTTTGTGTCATGTGGTGTGATTTGTGGATTAGACAAAATTTCACGTCACCACTCGCCGGAACGCACATATAAATTAATCATGTTTCCTGGACAGCCATTTAAGATGAATGAAAACATTATAAACGTAAGACAGTTGATATAATATATGTTATTCGTAAACCGTGAATTTTGTTGTTTTCATATATCCAATTCAATCCAGTTGAAGTACTTATATGTATCCGCATATACTATCACAAAAACTTATGAATCAAAGGAGTTATTGTTTCCAAACTTGGCATGAATACCTTTGAACATCTGGTAATCAAAATAGCGGGATTACAATTCAAACCGATACCTGAAAATGCGTTTTCAGACAATTTTAATAGATACGCGCAGTCCGCTAGGGGTCTGCTCGCGCTATCTAACGGCGAACTTTGTCGACGCGATGCATTGCGCGCCCTCAAGTGGCGGCACACCAAACAGAACGAATTCACTTTCTTTCCGACAAGTTCATATAGGACTTCATGACTTTCGAATGTGAAAGTTTGCATGTATTTTCGCATACGTGTAATAAATAAGACACCAAATAGTAAATGATATATACATATTTAGACATCTTATAAATGATTGTAAAAAATAAATCATGCAAATATCCGGTTACTTCCATTAGTAGGCCTACCAGTATAAAAATCAAGAAGATATGGTTTATTTCGACCATGAAATAAACTAGTGGTGTGTCAAAGGCACATTGTTTCTCCTATTATTTGTAATGTTTTACCATTTTCGAAAATTCCGAAAGAACAACGAAAATCGGACCTGTGCATTTTTTATTAGTTTACCTTGTATTTTCAAGGGAAATAATTAAAAATGGTTTGATAATATTTTATATTTAAAATTGTCATTATTTCACGCAAAATTACGCGACAACTATTCATATTTTGAAAAAACTGAGAGACCTTATTTCAAAATTTTGAAAATGTTCAACTTATGCAATTGTCGCAAATTTAGAGATTTCAAACATTTTACTGGATCCATTTTTAAGCATTTTTGTGATAGCAGAGAAAACGTTATATAAACAAATTTGACCAGTTTTCGAGAAAATTTTTAACATGTCGAATCTTCATATGTAGTGCCTTAAAAATGAAAATATACGTTTCAAATTCAAGTGACCCCGGCATTCGCGAAATCGAAGAATAGACATTTTGGTAAAAATCCGGCTTATGGTTCAGCTGCTAGTGTTGTTCACAAGAACACACAAAACGTGGATTCTAACTTAACAGCGTATCAAGCCGTAATTTACTACACATTTACACACTTACTATTTAGGAACAAAAATTATCCGCGCGTTTTCAATATCAAGGAACCTCAAAACTAATTTTTCTATAAAAAATCGCCGCTTTTTGTTGCAGCATTTCAATACCTTCTCCATAATACACAAAAAGGAACCGTGTGGAAGTGTGACAGGGGCTTAGGTAATTAATTCTGGAGGGCGGCGAAGGTGAGGGAGAACTTAGATGATTACTCCAGGAGGGCGGCGGGAGCTTCGGTGATTAATCTTGGAAGGCGCCGAGAGCTTAGGTGATTAATACTGGAGGACGGCGGGAGCTTAGGTGATGAATCCTGGAGGGTGGCGGAGGTGAACGAGAGCTTGGATGATTAATCCAGGAGAGCGCCTGGAGCTTAGGTGATTAATCCTGGAGGGCGGCGAGAGCTTAGGTGATTAATCCTGGAGGGAGGCGGAGGTGAGCGAGAGAGTAGGTGTTTTATGGAGGGTGGCGGGAGCTTAGGCGATTAATCCTGGAGGGCGGCGGAGGTGGGCGAGAGCTTAGGTGAAGTCCTGGGAGGGCGGCGGAGCGCAGGTTTTCGCGAGACTCACTGGAGGCGCGCCAGTCGAACTCGTCGCGGGTGCGGCCGGTGATCCAGGGCACCTGCGTGAAGTTGCCCGACAGGAAGATGTCCTGCACGTTCTGCGTGAGGAAGTGCTCCTCGCCGGGGGTGTCCTTCTCCACCACGGGGTACCAGATGAGCACGGGGTCGATGCCCCAGTCCTGCGCACGCGCCGAGCGCTCGTCACTCCACGCCCCGACCCCCCCCCACTCCGCCAATAATGTGTAATAAAGAACACATATTCACAAGTTAAAAAACGTCTCGAGAATACTGTTCACGTGGAGATCCATGAGTAACGACTAACAAGTTCTTTGGAAATTAACTACTTGTAAACAGTAAAGCTTAAACAACATTTGCGATCTCTTTCGTGCTGTTTTGTGAACACATCGAGAGTCTTTTGTATACTTTTTATTACGTATGTATCAACAGTGCAAAGCAATATAAAGACGTCCTTGAGCGCAGCTCCTCTAATGAAAAAGCATTCAAGCGTGTAATAGTTCTGTCTGTAAAATTACCTGGTAATTTTTTAAACAAGCGACTATTTCTTACGTAATGTAACATTATAAACTCTTTTACGATTTGCGAAATAGCTAAAAACGATCAAACCGCGATTTAACTCTCTTGGTATTTTGTACGTGAAGATAAAACGCGACGTTGTGTAGTGTGCGGGGCCGTGCACTTACGAAGAGCTCTCCAGCAGCGAGCACGCCGCTGATCTGCTGCGCGGGCAGCTCCATGAGGCAGTCCTTGATCTGCTGGGAGGTGCCCACCTCGGTGCAGCCGGCCACCTGAGCCTGGCGACGCGCCAGCTCCAGGGGGTTGCGAACGTCCTGCGCAAAGCACACGCTCTAGATCCTCCCCCGCCCCCGAGTGCGGACGCGTGGCCGTGAGACCTTACGTAGCGTCCTGCTTGTTAGGCTGTTTAAATATTATTCTCTGCTTGGGCGCAAATGTCTTACAAAGGTGTTCAATATTTTACTACAGTAAACTGTCAAAATTCGACATATTAAGATTGCTTGAGATTTATTCTGTTTAAAATTAATTCTACGCTAAAAATGATAAGTATTGACCAAGGGATTTAAAAATATTCAATAAAATTAAGGGATTTATATGCTACAAAAGGTGGTGGTCTAAATTAATCTTTCGGGAATAGAGAAGAAATAAGTCCTGTACTGCACAAATATTTACCCAGGTTACGTTCTGATTTGCAAGTTGCATCTGTAATTGAGGTGTGATTCCGGTTCGATAATGCCCTTCGATAATAATTAAACTCTTTACATATTTGAAAATTCGAAATGAACTATGATGCTTCCATTAATTATTTTCTTATTTTTTAAAGTTATTTTGTAAAGGTTTAAAATTACTTGAATGTTTAACCAAGTAATGTATGCTTAATGTGAATAAACGCTGTCGATCGTTCATATTGAACATACAGACAATAAGGTTCAGAGAGTAATCAGTTCATTTTGTAATACTTGTAATTCATATATTCTTACGATTGTAAGTTCTGAAAAAAACTACTTTTGAAAGAATACTTCTAATATATTACTAATTATATGGTCGTCCTGATGACTACTGCAGAATTATTACCATGCCAAATCTTTCGACAGTTCATAAGGCAATGCTATTAATTATTTCATCACACTATTTATTGTCATGTGCAAAGTTATTACGATAGTGTAATGTATGTATCATTAAGTATTATATTATATATGATGTAATAGGTTTTGGCTTTTATTAGATTATTGTCACACTTTCCGCCTTGTATAACAGTAAATTAACTATTTTCTTTGTAGCTTTTTATAATTATTAGTGATATATTGTAACACACCTTAGGAATATGTCTGTTATGACTTTTTTTTCAAGTGCTCTATGCTTAATAATGCGTTTGGGATGAACTGCGAGACGAAGTTCACTCACCTCGGTGAGATCGTACTGGGCGTTGATGGAAGCGCTGAGGGCCATGGCCTGCTGGAAGAGGCCGCGGGACATGGGGGAGGCCAAGTGGAACCAGACGGCGGCGGCGCCTGCGCTGTAGCCGGCCAGCGTGACGCGGTTGGGGTCTCCGCCGAAGGCCTCGATGTTCTCCTGCACCCAGCGCATGGCGGCGACCTGCGCAAACCCGCCCGCCCCGTTCACCCCCACTCGCCCCACTCGCCGCCATCACTCGCCCCACTCACATCCCACTCGGAGAAGCACAGAAAACGACGGCGGGACGACAAGAAGAGGTAAAGAGCGACAAAAAGAGTGGAATTGAAGGTGCAATTACTGCAATTAAAGAGGGCAACGTTGAGAGCTCTTCAGAATAAGAGAAAGATAAATGTATAGAAAAGAAAGAAACACGAAAAGAAACCTCTAAGCATGAAGTTTCTTTCGTAACAATGTTCCAAGGCTTTATTTGGCATTGAACTGGGAGTAACTGTCCTTGAACGTACTCATATGTCATTAAACGTGTCCAGATATTAACTTCGCGGCACGAACAATTGAAATTCATTTCTCATCTTTTTTAGCGCCTTGTCAATTAATTCGTCTTAAATGAAGCAATTTTGTACTAATGTCATTTTGCAATTTATTCTTATTGGCAGGGAGTCGATTCTCAGACGGCCATCCATCGAGGGATTCTCGGTGTCTCAAGCTGTTTAGTCTCCATGACTTTAGTGAGTGTAATTAAGCAGTTCGCCACTGGATACCGACTTAAAGCGATGTCTAAAAACTTATCTAAAAGCGTAAGCTAAAAACTTAATAAGAAATCTGAAACTAGAGGTAAAAAACTGTGAATAATTCCAAGTGGGGTCTTATAGATCTTAATCACTCATTCTTTGAAATTATTTAGTTCTGATACTATTTAATATTTATTAAATTTTAATACGTTTTAATTATAATGAAAGCAGAAATTAAATGTGTATTTCAATATTAATGGCATACCTGATGTCTGTTTGAAGTAATCGGAGTACTGAGAATGATTGCCATAGAGATCGCCAAATACTGATTTATAAACGACTAAATTACATCTTTCAAAACATGTTACAGAAAGTACGAAATATGATGAAGTGAAGTAATATTTCTGAGTTCAAGGTAGCTTCAGTTAATGCTCGAGTAACACTTGATTGGGAATTCATTTATAGATGGTTTACAGTCCAAAAGAGTTTCGAGTTCAATTATATGCGGGCAGCTAAAAGTCGTTCAAAAAATAAGCTACTGAACAGATATTAGATCCGCGCTAGGAGCATTTGAAATGCATTTCTCATCTTCTTCAGTCCCTTGTCAAGACACAATCATTCACTCCCTAACGATTGCTTTTTTAGTGCACTGTGATGTCTGCAATTGTACATGCGATGTATAGTACAGTGAAGACAAATAAGAATATAGGAGAAGTAGAAGAAAATATAAATATAAATCATATTCATAATAAGGAATGAAGTGTTTGCAAAAAACAGATAAAGAAATAAACATTCAAACAAATAAATAAATAAGAAACAATGGAACAGAGAGTGAAATGAAAGGTAAAGTTAACGGGACGATAAGTGATCTACGCAGTGTGGATATTATAAACCAGAAGTGGGAGGCGTTAAGAATGCGTTTTTCTAGAAAGTCATTCAGAAAGCTTCGAACTGAACAGCGTACCTGATCCTTCATGGCGTAGTTGCCAGTGAGCACGTCATCACCAGTGGAGATGAAGCCCAGGGCTCCCAGACGGTAGTTGAAGGTGACGATCACGAGGTCCTGGTCAGCCAAGTACTGAGGTCCGTGGTTGTCACTGCGAGCGTTGTTGCCGTACCTGGGAACCATTGCGAAAACACGTAGTACTTCAACCCGGCTGAGAGCTCAAGACTTTGTTCACATCTCTCAGATTATCTCAGAGAAACTAAAGGGGAATATTCGATGGATGTATTTGATATTACGATATTACGGTTTATACTTAATCAGAACAGGTAGTGAAGTGCAGTATTTTATGGAAAATTTGACATGGAGTTGCAGCTTTCCACTATTATAGCGTAATATAATGTATATCGTATCCTCGTACTTCGTGTTACTCGTTAATCTCTTGTAGTACGGTATTTTAATTTAGAAGCGCACATACGGTGAAATATACATAAAATTATGTCCTGCTAATAAATATCTTTTGTTCAGGTGTTGGTAACATTGCTTCGTTAAAGACAGTACTACGTCTTTTGCTTATGAAATGCAATTGGGGTGAATATCTTAAAAAAATATTCAATACTTGTAGACTCATAAAAACAAAATTGTATTATTAAATAGAATTATATCTATTACCTTCTCGCGTCTCACGAGTTTGAACTACTAATGCTAAGAATACCAAAAAGGAACTATCGGAGGCTACAAAAACTAAAAATATTTTGTACAATACCGCTACAGAATATACCATGTCGATATTTATCATTTCAAATTCGTAAAAGCCGTGTCATTGCCGGCGCCTGGGCGTAATTAATAGAGCCAAAACCCATCGCAAAGTGCAGTGTACTGACCATCCACCCATGTGGATGTAGAGGAACACGGGTCGCTTGGGGTTGGTGCGGGCGGTGGGCAGCTGCGTGGTGTACACGTTCAGGAAGAGGCAGTCCTCGTTGGTGGGGAAAGAGTAGCCGTTCTCCTGCGGGCAGGCGGGGCCGTCCTCGGTGGCGTTGAACACTCCTTCCCACGCAGGGTAGGGCTGCGGGGGCTGCAACACGAGACAGTCTCTTGTCGTGGTACTGTTCTGTTATGTCGTCTTAACGAAACAAGGGGAAGGAAAAGGCACTCGTAATGGCTGGTGTCCGTTAAGGAATTTACGGTCCGCCGGTTGAGAACAATCGAGAAACCCGAATTGTATCTGCAGCGAATGAGTACACCAAGTAAGGTTTTTTAAAAATAAAAAGTTGTTATTATAAAACGTTTTGAACGATACGTGACTGATATCACAAATAACAAATATGTTTGGTTGTAAGCTTTGGTTAAAGAATCGGTTTACAATCTTCAACCAGGTCAGTAATTCAGTCTACGACGCCCTAATGAGGTTGATAACTATTACATTGCTCTCTCGCACAGAGATCGAGCGGTAACGATTTTGAAGAGTAGAGACTACTATACCACCAGCATAGCATTCACATTACAGTAATGTTCTTGTAAATGTAACGATGACTGCTTCTCTGTGATACGTTACGGTGGACATTAGAAAATATTTTTCTTTAAATATTCGGATAAAAATTGTTTTTAATCAACGAACGTTTTAATTCATCTATTAGATGCTCATTTTCTAGAAATGTCATCTCTTTGAGTTACAAACACTCCAAACATGTTAATCAACATTAAAGTTCTAAGATTGTGAGATTTATAGTTGACATTAAATATCTGTAAAATATAAGACGAATGTACGCCACATATATTCCTAGGCCCCATTTTCTATTACATTTTTTTATTTACATATGAAATATTTTACTAAAATAAGTAAAACATACTACTAGGAGATATAAATTGTAACTATAATGATGCAATTAATAAATACAATTGGTTTATGTTGAACGCGTTCATAGTGTAGCCATGTACATATAAGGGCTACCTCAAAAAAACATAAAAAATTCCAGAAATTGATAAGTTGCAAAAAAGGAAATTTAGGGCTTGAACATATTTATTGCAATAAAATAATTAATTATGTAAGGCTCTTTGAAATTTATCTTTGATGCTGAAATTGGCTCTTTGAAAGAGATACCACGCCCCACTCCCCTACGGTATGGCGGAATGAGATCTAGGTAGGGCGTACCTGGAAGCGCAGGGGCCCGACGGGCGCCTGCACGTAGCGGATGCCCCGGAAGGCGTAGATGAGGCGGCCGAGGCGCGACTGCAGCAGCGAGCCGCGCAGCGTGCCCTTGCTGATGGTGACGACGGGGTCCTCGAGGTCGGCGTCCGCCGCGCCGTTGGTGTAGGGCGAGGGCGCGGTGGAGGTGAGCGGCGCGTCGTAGGCGCGGGCGCCGATGAGGCGCGGGGAGTCGATGAGGGCGCGCGCCGGCACCGCCAACGCCCACAACGCCCACAGGGCGAAGGTCTGCGCAACAACGCGCCCTCTCAGATGCCACTCTCTGCTGCGATTCGCTCACGCGGTTACGTTCGCTCGTAAACATCTTAACTCTATGCTCGGGAGCGAAATCTGCATTTGTGGTGAGTTTGAAATGAGTTAGACCCGATTTACTCGCTTACTTTTGACGAACGATTTCGGTGTTTTAGCCAACGCGTCCATAAACAGAGTCGCTTGTGATTCGCGAGTTCTGGACGGACATGTTCGAAATCGTTCATCAAAAGAAGGGTGTGAATTGAAGATTAGAATTATTTCCGGGATGGCGAATTTCTTGGCGAATAAAATACGTATATTTTGATCTCCGATTTTGCGTCCCGTGATGCGAAAAATAAGTAAAATAAAGGCAATATTTAGGTATGTCGTTTAGCAACATAATTATTTCATGTCCACAAAAGGGTTCCGATGTTTTCAGAATTTACAGAGCAATACGTGAATATAAATTAATTTTTGTAGAGCTAACTTATCTTGATGAACTTCGCATCTCTTGGAAACATTGCCAACTTGTTCACGCTCATTACATCTCATCGAGAGAAACGAGTATCGAGGTAGTTTGAGAGTCATTAGAAGCCTGTGCCGAAATTAAAGTTGCAGATCATGTTAATTAAATAAGTGCACAGAAGAAACGTACACGGCATAAAAGCAGCGACCTATATCCCGAGCATTGACCGTAGCGAAATAGAAATCCCGAAAACCCGTTCGAACCGTGCGTTGAAAAAAAACCCGTCCGGGCGGCTGCAGATGTGATACGCACCCAGGAGGTGGCTGTCGCCGCTGCGCTGCGTTGTGAACGTCCCATCGCGGAGGATGGCTGAGGCGGCGCGCCGCGCGCCTATATGGGTCTGGCGCCCGCCC
>BOPP01000035.1:8942018-8971642 GCA_017312745.1 Gryllus bimaculatus
CGCACGCGCCACCCTCCCTCCCCCCCAGCCTTCACCCTGCGGCCACGCGAGACTTCTTTTCACGGAGTTTCACGCGTCGAACCACTTGCATGATGCGCGCCATTGTCGAGGGCTTCTTTGATGCTGGATCAAGTACTCCAAACGAAAGAAGGTCACGTGTTCTGCTTTCTAATATCAATCTAAGCTACGCCTAATTTGGTGGTCCCATGCAATTGATTCAAGTGTTGTAAAAACATGTTTTCCTCAAAATGTTTATAACCATGTATAGTACTAGAACCTTACGAAATGCTATAGAAAATACATTCCGAGATTTCTATGGAAATACACGCTTTGGGGTACCCTGATACTGAAAAAGTGGTTTTTAATACGTCCGTCCGTCCATCGGTCGTGTGTGAACAATGCTATCGCCTAAACCACTTGTAGAATTTTGGACAATACGAATATTATTTAATCTTTCTGAACTGGTTGGAGGCCCTTAGAGTGAGGCAAATTCTTTGAATTTTTAATGTACATTACATGAAGTCCTTGGAACTAAATTGTTTCTTTCAATTTCTAAAACTTAAACACAGAATAAAAAAATACCGAATGTACAGAAACGAAAAGTAAATTATCGCGTTGGTTGAAATCGTCTCTCAACATTTTCCCAAGGGTTTGCAAATATTAACAAAAATTTGAGCTGAAGTCTAGTATACGGTACAACTTGCGGAAGTCGTTTAAATCGCCGCTTCGGCTTTAACTGCGCAGTTTGAATTCTGGAAGCTTTCTTGAAAAGTGCTTTCTTATAAAAGTAAATTGATAATTATGCGGTGGATAGACTCAAGGAAGTTTATAGTGAACGCAAGGAACAAAGGCCCGAGCCTCGCCATGACTTGATTCCGGGCGAGCGTAGCGAGATAACTTGATGTTGAAAGTAAATTGGCATTACAATGCGGTGGGGGAAAAGCATATGAAGGGTGAGCCATGAAAATCGCCTATCCGTAAGTTTTGTTCTTTTCTATCAGAATGCGTAGCGTAATTTGAGGGAGGGCTTAAGGAGACCCCTCCCACACGCCGCCGCGCTTCTCTGAGGGTGTACCGTGTACCCTACTTTAATTAAAATCTGCCGTTTTTGTGCCTTTACTTATTTAGAATGTGTTTATATTCCGTTGATCAAATGTACCTGGAGGAAATGATGATCAGGTTTTCGAGATTGAAAGTAAAGAAAAGTAAAGAAAATAATAAAGTGTTTCAAGGTAAAATATATGTAAATATGCATGGTGTGAAATACTGAAAATTTAAACTAGGTTTGAAATATTAAAATTAATTTTATTAACAATTGCGTTTAAATTAACGTAAAATATGTAAAATTAATTTGTATGAAAAAATTACCGTTTTCTGCATCTCCTTCGATAGCTCAGTTGGTAGAGCGGTGGACTGTAGTGGTCAGTGATGCAGACATCCATAGGTCGCTGGTTCAAATCCGGCTCGAAGGAAATTTTGTGCAGGTCCTAATCGTGCTTGAAGCATGCGAAAACTAGAGAATGTAATGAATAAAATTGTTCAGGAAATGTCGTGAGGAAATGTAAATAAAAATATGCAGAATACTTAGAAAGCTTGTTTCACGTTTATTTTTCAGTTTATTAAAATCATAATAAAAAATTGGATTATATAAGTAAACATAGTAGTTGTATAAAGACAAAGTAATGCATGTCCTTCGATAGCTCAGTTGGTAGAGCGGTGGACTGTAGTGGTCAGTAATGCAGACATCCATAGGTCGCTGGTTCAAATCCGGCTCGAAGGAAATTTTGTGCTTGCTTGTGCTCAAAACTTGTGCAGACTAACTTAAGTTCTCGTTGTTAAGTAATGAAGAGAGGCACCAAAACCTCTAGCTTACAACCCTCACGTCGACGGACACTAATTTTTATGAGAGTTACCAACAGATAATGCGTAATCGGAAACGCGTACTGTCAAAATTTGAAGCGCATTTCACAATTAGAACACAAGTAATGAACTAAAATATGAAATTTCGTACGTTCATCTGATGGGCGGGCACAATTGGGAGGTGAAGGCCGTGAGCGGGCGCTGCCCCTGAATGGAACGGTGAACTCAAACTAACGACAACTGCCACCCCCCAGCTCAAGCTCGAAAATCAGCTTTTAGGTTACTCTACTGGGACCCAAATGCAACGCGGTACTTCAGTGTGTTGCATTTTGGTCCCTCTTCAGTATCGATTTTACATTTCTCCCATTTTCATTTGGTTAGAAGCAAATTGATAAAAGGAAATCTTCATATTTTATAATTATAATATAAAATTAAATGCTTTCAAATTATAATGTGAATGGATGAAAACCAGAACGGTATAAGTGACATTTTATAAATTCTGAAAAATACATTTTTAGTTTATGCTAAATTTCAGTGGCTATGTACTTTCGTGGTTTTAATGAACAATTGAAATACCGTGGTTTTAATAATGAAACAATGCAGCACGACTTTACAGTGTTATTAACTTAAACAGATTTCTTACAATTTATAAAATGTCACTTATACCGATCTGGTTTTCACCCATTATATATGTTAACTTTTTAGATCTTTTGTAATATAAACATTTAGTAACATTTGTCGCTAAATATATAGTCGGATTTTGTCAGTATTGTAATTATATTGTAATAGGAAAAATGCTTACAACATATGTAGGGTCCATTGTAATTCCGTATACATGTAGTAGTAAGTGTCGGAATATATATAGTATATTTTATCGATATTATAATAGTCCTATTATGCGAAAAAAACGCTTGCATCATGTCAAGGGCAGGTATTCAATATTGGTAGCAATTTCCTAATTACTAGGATAGAAAAGGCCCCCCAAGGAACAAGCAAATTCCTGTAAAAATCAAAAGCACTTCAATTCCGACTCTGCGTTTTCTTTTACGCAATACCTTATCAATAATATACGCAACCCAAAGCCAATCTGACGGCCGAGATCGCTGAGGCAATAGTTCCATAGCGGCCTCAAACCAGAAAATAGCAGGTTCGAATCATGTTGCGGTGCGTACGTGTGTGCGTGCGTGCGTGTGAGTGTGTGTGTGTCACTGTATGTTTGTATGTCTATTTCATTAGTCATCATCATGATTTCATCCCATACCCGAGGGCTGACAACCCTGGAGTATATAAATGTAATCAGCGTTGAAATGCCGTTTTCAACTCGCAAGGCCTCCAGTTCGTTCAGATCAATCGGGGATTTTCAATTTTAAAGAAAATCGTCTGTACGGTGGAGGCACTAGTATTGACAACATACGTACGAACAGGCAGACAGGCGTTTTGCAATCAATCAGTTTTTTCGGTATCAAGAACCCATAAAATATGTATTCTAACTACTCTATCTATTGGAGGAAGTAATTTACTACATGTAGACACAAGATTCATCTTCATTACCAGAATCCGACAATATGTCATTTTCTGCCGAAAAATCACCGATTTCCGCCGTAGTATTACAATACTTGTGTATACCAACTTGTAAGTGTATACCAACTCCTTAGTTTAAAAACGACTAAGGTTTCAATTGTTATCTGTGCGGTTTATTTCCTATTTGAATAATATTTAATGCAGATGAAGGGTGCGAACTTACACTTCTAAAATGTTCAACAGGTGATATAATAGAAAACCGTCAAAGTAAAGTGATATTTGTCATTAAAGATTGTTGTTGATTTATAGTATTAATTAAGAAGCTACTAACGTTTAAGATAATGGTGGAATTTAATTACTTTGGGCATATGACTGATTTTTTTTGCTATAGGACAGTTACTTCCTGATACCTTCTACAATAACACAGGACAACTTTTCTAGAAAACACAGAATAATATATTTCATTCTATTGCGTTTATTTTATTATATAATAGCTTTTAACAGCCCTCTTTATTGCAGTTCCTCTGCAACGAGAACTAACAATCTGCTGAAGCTATCAGCACGATTGCATTAAGCACAAAATTTCCTTCGAGCCGGATTTGAACCAGCGACCTATGGATGTCTGCAATATAAACCACTACAGTCCACCGCTCTACCAACTGAGCTATCGAAGGATACAACGTCTATAATATTATTTTTTCATCAAATACCCACATTACATCTATACACGTCAAATATTTTTTTCATTCTAGTTGCCAATAGTTTACCAATACCCTTTGAGAAAGAGTGTAACGGGTTTATTTGACTATTTGATTCACTTCATCCTTGAAGGTGAAGGTCTTTGGTAGCTCCTGTCAATATTTCAAACACGACAGTAAAATTATTAATTTCGAAGAAAATGAATAAAATAATTATGAATAAATGAAATATAAGTATTATGAATAAAGAAAAATTAAATTAAATTTTCTCACTTGTTTTAGTATTTATGCACATAATTCTAGTGACCCTTTTCATAATAATGATCTGCTGGGAAACTGACAAGAGGTTTCACATTAAGGTTATTTGAAGAGCGACGAACATTTGGTGCTTGCCCAACCCACCGAGTGTCTATTTTTTGACACTTTAAAGGAAGCGAACATTCGTCTAACATCAGTCGCTCGGGATTAGGTGAGCACTAGATCGCACCTCGGCGAATGGCGAATGGGTAGGCTGTCTTTATGGTATTCACCAGCCCCATCAGTCTTAAGAGCTCGCGGACGACTGTAAGTGCGGTTTTACGGGCACGGCTTGCTCCGGGCACGTCTTGCGTTCCTATGAGAAAGTTAACAGTTACCATACCGTGAAACGCAATAGTGGTCGCTAATGACATAGATGGTGATGCGATCTCAAATAGAAAAAAAAATTAAAAAACACGGGTGGAAAAAAGGGGAAAAGAAAGAAATGGAGACAAATTTCCCGACAAAACAGTGAATTGACCAAAGAAATGCGTTGGAAATTCCTAAAGTTATATAAACGTTTAACTGTAAATTCAAATTTAAACATAAACAAACACAATTGTTATGCATGCATTGTTTATTCAAAGAAATAAAGGAAGTTGGGTTCCAAATTTCTATTTAAAATGTATATAAGAAAATTAATATTTATTTCATCAAACGCAACCGTTTATTTTTGTCTTTAGAATATTAATGCTTATTTACAGATTCTAAAATAAAAACTCATAATAATTTTTACGTACTCCTAATGAATTAAGCTTAAATGGGATTTGTAATTAATAGTTCCTTCGATAGCTCAGTTGGTAGAGCGGTGGACTGTAGGGGACTATGATGCAGATATCCATAGGTCGCTGGTTCAAATCCGGCTCGAAGGAAATTTTATGCTCGTTATAATCGTGCTCAAAACTTGGGCAGACTTTGTCAGTTCTCGTTGTAAAGTAACTGCAATAAAAAACGGCGTCAAACGTCTCGCACTCAACCCTGACGTAGACGGACACTGATTTTTATGAAACTTTACAAACAGATAGTGCATACTCGGAATCGCTAAAGTCAAATTTTAAAGTGGTATTTACAATTAGAACACTAATTACGAAAGACTACGAAGTATTGTGCGGTCACCGTCGCCCGTTATATGGGCGGCCACGATCGAGGGGTGAAGGCCGTGAGCGAGCGGTGCTCCCGAGGCGAAGGGTCAACTCAAGCCAATGTCAACAGCACCTTATCAGCACAAGTGCGAGAATCAGCTTTCAGATTACTTGACAGGGCACCAGATTCAACACGGTTATTTGGATGTGCTGCATTTCGCCTGCTTTTCCAATTCAGCGTCAATTTTACAGTTCTTCAATTCATCTGTTAAGAAACAATTTGATAATAGGAAATGTTGAAATTTTGAACGTATAACCTTAAAATAAGTTGCTTTCAATTTATGATTTATAAGTAAATTTGTTAGAGACTTAGTAATGTACACAAGTAGTTATTCCAATGATCTCTTTTGCCCATATGGTAATAACCTCGAAAACACCCTGCAACTTCTCTCTGATAGGTATTCAATATATGTACCAATTTCCAAACCATTAGGATTGAAAAGACGTTCCAAGAAAATAGAGAATTCTTCTAAAACTCAAAAACACGTCAAATAAGAACTATACGAGTTTATGATTGGACATTTTCTAAGTAATGATTTACGGAACCAACAATACAACGATAATAGTCATACACAATAATGTTGTAGATATTCTTTACATTACATAATATTAGATGTATACGTAAGCTTCCGCAGCTCGAATCCATAAATTCTCGGCTATCCGGGAGACGCCGCGTCGTACCCCAGCCAACGATGCGGCGTCTCCCGGATAGCCGAGAATTTACATAATATTAAACAATATTACATAGTTGTACAGTGTAGGTGTTTGTAAATAACAATCTCACTCCATTTTTGTATCCAGTGCACGGCTAACTTGTTGGAAGTATTTTTTCGCACTTTTACCGCGCAGTCAACGATCTGGGTGGCTCCAATATGGCACTCGGCTTCTGTAGTCGCAACCAGAGAGTATTGTGGTCTCAATAGTCCCAGCACTTTTCACCTTCTGCTCCTGCTCTACTAATGGATGACGGAGTTATTTCAACACTATATGTGCTGATATTTCTTCTAATTCTCAAAAGCTTTCCAAAATTTGACTCTGAACTTTTTCGATTATAAACTATCCGCTGGCAAAGATTCATAAAAAAGTGTGTGTTGCTAATTAGATGTCACAAGCATTATAATAGTCTCAAATACAAACCTTTTAATTTTTTGTATTATCAGATCAATTTGAAAGATTATGTGGTCGATTTCACCACCACAAAATTATTCACAAGAAAATGAGGATTAAGTACTAGTAATACATAATAAGTACACTCTGTTAGCAGATAAAAAATATTTCCATACAATTATTTTGCTCTCCTAAAGCAAAAATGTTACAATATTCGCAAAGAGAATTTTCGTTCATTTAGGTCATGGCAAACATAATTTATTTAGTGATTTTGGTCTATTTCCAATTAACACATGGACTTCTTACTCAGGATTAATGACCGGAAATACCGGTAGGAAACTAGAAAAAAGTTTTAAAACTATTCTCTATATTGCACCTCAGTAGTAACAAGTGTTCAACATTCTTGCAACAGTTATCTTTCATCATTTTCCGTTTCGCGTATGGCCCATTGAGAATCGTAAAAGCATGCTCCAAGAAGTCGATTTTTGAATTTTGACCACCAAGTGGTTACTAAATTATTCCATTTTCATGTGAAAAAACCTTTAAAGTATATACCATCTCCTTACATAAAAATATAAGATTACAGTTATCTTTTGAAGTTTACTATATACTATATACTATATACTATATACTATATACTATATACTATATACTATATACTATATACTATTTACTATATACTATTTACTATTTACTATTTACTATTTACTATTTACTATTTACTATTTACTATTTACTATTTACTATATACTATATACTATTTACTATACGATTTTCAACCGTCGATTTACACAAAACATCGTAAAAGATGAAGATGCATCTGTCACTGAAGAATGTTGTTGATTTATAGTATTAATTGAGAAGCTACTAAATTTAAAATAAAAGTGGAATTTAAATATATAGGGCATGTAATTCATTTTTTACCCGCAAGGACATCAGTTGCTACTTTATTACTTTTATCGTAATAACCATAATACGACCTTTCCAGGTATAAGAAAAATTAAATTACGTATTTCAGTCTATAGCCATTTTGTTATCATTACGTTTTGGCGACCCCCTTGTTCGCCGGTACTTCACAAAGAGAACTGATCCGTACAAGTTTTGAGACGATTAGAACCAGCACAAAATTTCCTTCGAGCCGGATTTGAACCAGCGACCTATGGATGTCTGCATCATTGTCCACTACAGTCCACCGCTCTACCAACTGAGCTATCGAAGGAGATGCGTATTACGGCATTCCGTTAAAGTCCTATAATTAATATAATATAATTAATGTATATTCATAATGTGCGCGAGTGGATTATTTATTTCTTTTTTGCTCTTACTAACGTAATAAGAGAAAGTATGGTAATCGTGAGCTGAAAAACGGCAAATTTTTGACACAAAAACTCGTACTGCCGGGCCCTGATAAGGAAAGGGTGGGTAAATCCAGTTGCAAAATATAAAAAGAAATCATCTAAAACGTGGTGTAGCCAGTATCCATCTTTTGTGCGTTATTCAGACCGAAAAATCGATTGACGGCAAATCGTTCGTCTGTGCACAAAGCTAGCACATAAACCCTTCAGCCGATTTTCTCCAAAATTGATATTCCACAATTGTTCTAGCTGATGTTGCGGACCCTGATATTTAAAACCGATATTTTAATTTTGGGACATTTTGGGACGTTTTCAAAATTTTCAAAAAAATATCTAAATGTTTTGATTAAATTTTCTTGTTGAATAATGCAACGAACATTTAAGAGAGTTGTGCAGGTCTCATTTTCATTGACATCTCCGATTTTTCGAAAAAAAATTGAACTTTAAAATTGGATATACAAATTTTTGTCTTCGACAAAGTCTGTTGAATAATCATAGCTCTTTAAAAAAAGTTATGTATAATTTTGTTTTTGAAAAACGATTAGTTCTTGCCTTCTTTGCGATTGAAATGTACTATTTTTTTCTCAAAAACCGCTCAAACTTTTTCCTACGGATATTGATTGGTATTTTGAAAATTAAAAAACATTTTAACTACAAAAAATAAAAAAAGAGATTTTTGCCTTCGACAAAGTTTGTTGTGCAAAATTAGCTCTTCAAAAACGGTCATCTACAATTTTTTTAAAAGAACTAGTAGTATTTGTGTACTTCTCAGTTAAAATTTACAATGTTTTTTCAAAAACCGCTCCAAATTTCTCTTTAAAATTTTGTCCGCATATGTAATAAGAAACGGTAAGAAATATGGCGCTAGTCTCATTTTCGGGTATTGCTCGTTTTTTTCAAAAATTGCAAAAAAAACTTTTAATAGCAAAAAGATACAAATTTGAAGATAGAGATTTTAGCCTCAGACAGAATCTGTTGTACAAAATTACCTCTTCAAAAAAGGTCATGGTCGATTTTTTGAAAAAACAAGAAGTTTTGCCTAATTTCTGCTTGAAATTACTGAAATATATACAGGTTTCACATCAACCATGTGCCACGAGAAAAATTGAATGAATGATATGATAAATAATTAATTTAGTTTTAATTATAATTTCCTATTGACAGTGCCAATATTCATTCTATTTTTCCTTTCTCGCACTTTTATTTACTTAATTGTACAATACAATGTCTTGCTTCAGCTCTCTCTGTAGATGCTTTAAATTACTCCAAAATAGGTTTTTCCGACAATACTCATTGATTATTATGATGTATCCCCTCTCGTAAATTTAAAGTTAAAAAAATTTAATTCCCCTCTCGTAGACGCTCTGTTGACACCTTTGATCCAGTCCATGGAAGAAGTCTAGCAAACACAGTCGGACGGACGGACACACGCAGGTTACCCGATTACTATACATATATGACTCATAAGAAAATGCTGATACTTGTTTAAATTTGAACAATAAATATTTTAACTGTTTTATTTTTTCCACACATTAAGTTTCTGAGTTAATATAGGTGTTGCGGTAAGATATCTTTGGCATTTTTAAAATAATTAAAGATGTTGAATTAAAAAACATTGTTGGCAATGACAACATTTTTAATTATTTTCTGAGTTAAGCCACGACATACGTAAAATATATTCATCATACTGATCTATATACACTATAAAAAAAGAAGAAACAACAAGGAAATGTTCAACAAGAATATTTAATAGACTAATACTTCATGCAGAATATTTAGGGATCTCATTCACAAAATATTTGTTTGTAAAACAATAAAATTAAATGCATGTATTGAGTGATTTGCAACCCGATGCATTACAAATTGGAATAATGGGGCTATTCATTTCAATGGCATAATATCAACATGGTTTTTAGTGTTCTCAACAAAACACATCGTTACCTTAACTCTTCAATATTGCTCGTTAAAAACATATTCGATGCAATCTGCCTGCCAATCAGATCGTATTTCATTCCTACAAGGTATAATGGCTCTCTTTAGAGCGCTTCTAATCATAAATCAGTGGTGATAAACTTGGGAATTTGTTTCTTATGTTTGCGTTTGACGTTTTATCGTACGACAAGATTGCCAGCGTTCCATTCATGACAATGTACTATAGAAAAGAGAAAGTACATTGATGTATTGATAAAACAGATAAGTACTGGAACAGGTCTCACAGCGTAAGCTTTGATGGGTAGTAACCTTTTCCGCGGTTTGGGTTTTTCTAGTGATTTCTCTCAAGTTGCTTCATCAATAATAACTAGAAAGTTTCTTGCAATAAAAAGGGGGGCGAATCAAAAACATACAAGAATATTACAAGATATAATTTTAATGCATTTGCATGACTTAATTACGATGTAGAATAGTAATTTCTGATTCTTCCATTTTGGATGAGAAAAACTATTTCCTTTCACTGGGATTTAGATATTTCTCAAAAATCACGCTGTTGAACCTTCTGCATTTAAGAAAAAAAAACATGACAATGTTTCGTAATGTGTGAACTCATCAAAGCGCTAGTGGAAGATATGAGTGAGAGTTATTATAGTGCGAGTGAATCCGTGTAGAATGAATAAAGTACTCGTATATTGCGCAAAGGGTTCAAAATTGCATAATTCTTA
Source organism: Gryllus bimaculatus (assembly GCA_017312745.1). Lineage (NCBI taxonomy): Eukaryota > Metazoa > Arthropoda > Insecta > Orthoptera > Gryllidae > Gryllus > Gryllus bimaculatus. The sequence continues at coordinate 8,952,656 of BOPP01000035.1, forward strand.
ATTAAATTTACTGCAGCCTGCATTGCTGCAGTCGCCGCAACGACTCTTAATCGGAAGGTATTAGGTTCGAGTCACTTCTCTATTCCTCGATAAATCATTCACTACACAAACGGGACTCTTGACCGTAGCAGTTGACGTGCCCGAATACACCAGTCAATTGGGCACAATCAATATGCTCAATCTGTTTGGGACTAAAATATTATTCAGATTCACGGAAGTGAAAAAATAGTTTTCATTTACCAATAAATCTCTAATTTAGGGACCATTATTTGGTATATTTCAATTTCAATCACGATAATACTGACATTATAAGTAAGTACTTTCTTGTGTACACTTAACATTGATTACCCAATCGGGCTTGCACTTTGAGGAAGACGTTGGAATAGTTGTGGAAAAACGTATTACAAAGAAATATGAATTTCAACGTTACAACGAGAACGAAATCAGATGCATAGACACACACGAAAAGGAATTGGCATAAACAGAAACACTGAAAAATATATTTATAATAATGATTTATTTGTAATATAAATGATAAATTGTTATGTCTATGGCTTATTCGGACGCAGCTACGAGTACGCCAAATCGTAATATTCAATATGTTATATTATAATTGTGTTAAGTGCAAGGACAATTGTTTATTTTCACAAGATGTCTGCTAATGACAATTATTTTGGGTCCAATGTATTTGACACACTCTAAATATAAGAAGTTTCAAATTAATTAAATTATTTCGTTTTAGTCAAGCTATATTGAACTATAGACTAAATACAATAGCGAAATCAATATTTAATGGGCTAAATGACAGAACAACACGAGTCAAAGGTTTTCATTACGACTGTCATGAGTTACCAACTGTGCACCGCTTCTGTGCTGTCACACGAAAGACCGTCAGTACAAATTTATACACAAGTGCAATCAGTATTATATTTTTTTTAATTCCATTTTTCATCCATTTCTCTGAACAAGGTAGGTTTTGGTATTGGTATTTACAAGTGCTAAAGATAGTTTAACTCGGTGAAAAATGTTAGTAAGTTAATTAAAAATAAATTGTGTGAAAGTTGATGTTTTGTAAATAGGCAGGTCTTGTAACACTTCCAAGGAATTGATATTTAAAGCACTTGTAGATGTAGAATATACTTCTGATTAAATTAAACAGTATCTTTCCAAGATTATGTACGTTTACAGCAAAGCTACCATGCATATCCTTTCCGACGTCAATGCTCAGAACAATAGAATGTTTTGTCCTTTATCGACACAATTACACATGCGGCCTATACCCGAATTGTTAAAGCGGGAAAATAATGTCTGTATAAGCTATTATTATTTTATTCAGTGTAATATGGAATAAATTACAAATTTTTAAAGGCCTAATCGAGGTTCTTCTGACGATTAATGTGAGCTCAGTTCCTTCTGATCATAAACGCCTTCAATGTAGGATATTCGTAGTTCGATCAATAATCTCAAACGGAATTGTAATGATTTCCTTGGCAATATTGGATGCTGCGTATGTGAATGTCATTTCAACAATTATGTGCCTGAATTGACCCAAACATTTCAGAATATGACTGTTTAATGTTCTTCTTGTTGTTATAAATTTATGTTCCTTCAAACACCTGTTAATAATACAAAGAATTTTCGAAACGTTGTGAATGATATCTCATTTTCTAAATAAACTGTATTACTGTCTTTAGTACATTTGGGATCTTTTATCGGATAACATTGAACAAATGAAGGTGGCTCTCGCGCTGCATCAACTACGTATTGAAAGTTGGAGCAAACGCCAGTCAGGGACTGACAGGTTTTTCAACTCTGGAGCAACTTTTCTTCGGGAAACACTGTGCCGAAACCAAGGCCACGCCTGGCCAAGGTCACGCTTCCCCTGCATGGGAAGGATTTTTGCATTGAAAAAAACTTTTAGTGTGGTATTTGGAAGGAGAGGAAAAGTTAGCACATTTATTTTGTAGTTTTTAATGTGATTTTACGAAATATACATTTGTTTGCAAATTATACCTAATTGGACATTTTGCAATTTATTTCTTGAGTTTCTCACGAAAGAATGCTCGAAACGTTGAAATTTTCATGATGAGAACTACCGTGGTTAAAAAATCATAGGCTTACAGATGTAGACAGGCATGTGTATGTTATGTCACTTTTCTCAAATTAAAATAGTACAAACATGTTTAAGATAAAACGCAAGCAACATACTTGTTATATCTTGCGTAAAAGAAGAAAAGGCATATTATCTGAGGGCTCCATAAGCGTGGCCAATTAAAATGGGTATCAATGAAATAATTAATAGACCTGTATATAATCTAAGTCAAAATAAACTATATGATATTTGCAATTGAAAAAATGAAGATATTCTCTTTATGATCTATCCCCTTACATACTATTTTTACTTTTCAGTACTTCTCAAAAAAGAGAAAGTTATGCAATCGTGTTGCGAAAAACAGGGATTTTTGGCACAAAAACTCTTATTTCTTTTATAACAGCATTCCTAGCACGACGCCGGCAGCGGCGGGATTACAGCAAAAGCGGCGACTGTTCAAGGTCGCGTAGGGGAGGGGGAGCGAAGGGTCTGGGCGAAGGGTCGGACTGCTGTTTCGCGCTCTGAGTCAAGCGAAATTTTGCCTCCTGGAAGGTGCAAGCAGTCATGAAACAAAATAGTTCAATGATCAATGGAAATAAATGTTTTTTCTTCTAAAACGGGGAAAATGTCAAGTATTTGCTTGGGCAAAAAGTTTATAATTATGTTAAAAAGTTAAGTTTGAAGAGAAAGTATTCTCTTAAATAACTTCACTAGGTTTTAGATTATCTGGTAAGTTATTTTTGGTGAACTACCCCACCAGAGAGTGGGAGACTTGTGCTGGATTGGAATGTAATAGCTTAAATAATAATAGTAATAATAATAATGATGATAATAATATCAACAATTCTCTAAATCGTACAAGTACACGAATGAGAGTACAAGTGTGGTACTTTTATTAAGTTGAAAACAAGATATTCTTGCCAGGTTGGTTATTGCTCATTTACATTGTTATATTTTTCTCGAGATTTGAGACTTATAATATGATTAGTGAGTCATGAAGGGTTCTAATATGGTATTTTTTGAAATTTTCTTGAAGAATGAAGACAATACTTCAAGTGAATAATCCATCAGAGTAAGTTATCGAATTGCTATGCAATTGAAGGTACTTACTGAAGGCGTTCTCGTAAAGCATCTATGTTTGGTTCTTGCCGTAGAATAACTATAACCCAATCTTGTGAACAATTTTAAGTTGGTCAGTCTGTGGGAATAGACTTTTATTTACGAAACACCTCTTCGCAGAGTGGAGCGAAAAGCTGCAGTGGGCATTGACAGATTCATTTCCCTTGGCTTGGCCAATTCAATTTATATAAAACGTATAACGTTTCTTGAAAAAGTATTAGAATCCAGCGGCTGTGAATGGTCGTTTTTATACTTTTGTATGATCAATGCCACGCAGATATCAGAGGAAGAAGGAACTAGTACCTTAAACAACGGATATATATATATGGATGCTTCGTCTCCTATCTTCAATCCATCTCATCTTCAGGGCTGATTGATTCTCCATCCCCATGCAATCCATTTGTCATATAGAAAGATTTGGGCATTCATGATAATATGGTATTCTATGACAAATTGCAATGATTGATTGATTGAACCTACAAGTATTTCGAGTTTCCGGGCGCGTCAATGGATAAGGTTTTCCGTAAGTAATTTATTAATAAGTAATTTCCGTAAGTGTGGTGTATGTTTTATCACGGAAGGTGGTGGCGTTTTCCCCGCTGGATTGTAAGACCCGGCGCCCGCCTACACGTCGGCTTGGGGATTTTCCCATCCAGGTATCTACAAACATCCCAGCCGAGATAAGCTTCCCAGACTGGTCTCCCGACATGTGTAGTGCATATGTAAATGTGTGTGTAAGGAGTGAGTAAAGGGCAGAAAATAATAAGGAAATATCGGGTGCGGTCCGTGAACCGCTAGTTAGGGAACTGTTCCGGCATTCCCGTGTTACTGATCAGAGAAATCGCGGGAAAGTACCAATCACAGCAGATAGAATTCTTCTTCAGACAGAGGTAGAACTCGGCCTAACTATGTTGCTAGTGTCGGAAATCCTGCCACCGTCGAAATTCGAAAGCTAAGCTCTCCCAATCAGAGGCACTGCAGTGACATCGGTTGACATTGTCAGCTACCACTCTAATGTACAAGGCTCAAATTATGCAGCATCGTCATGTGTAGAAGTGAGACGTTCGGTTCTAGATAATATTAACTGAAAGTTCACACTCGTGAAAAGTAAAATCGCCGTTTTACTCGTACCAAACCTTAACAGAACAATTATCATTGCACAGTCTCAATTACTTTCTCTTCTTCACCTGCCAGTCCAGATGCCCGAGATCGTTAAGACAGTACCTCCATAGCAATCTGGGACCGAAGGATCGCGGGTTCGAGTCCCGCCTCGGGCATGGTTGTATTTGCGTTGCAGCCAAAAGCCAAAATCCCAAAAGCCAAAAGGCGTGAGCCAAAAGGCAAAAGGCGTCTGCTTCGTGGAGTACTAAGTTTAATCCTAAAAGTTTCCAGAATCTCCCCACTACTGTCCTTGGGTATGCGGTCAGCCATGGCGCTGATCTCAACACTTCCCAAGCTGATGAGACGAATTGAAGTCGAAACAGTATAATAGCATATATATAGCTAATAAGAATAGCTTACTCCTAGAATTATCATCCACACCGTAGCATCCAGCCACTAGGCTGCCATCGACGGGTATCGTCTGTCAAGTATCGGACGAGACTAACGCCCCGTCTGAAATAAAGGACGCGGCCTTGGGGGCTGGCTGGCGTATGGATGCTGCTCCTGCGTAGCCAGTTGCATGTGCGTTGCGCGCACACGGCGAGGAGGAGGAGGAGGAGGAGGAAGTGGGTGTCGCCCTCGCCTGACTGCGCACCGTGTGGCGCGGCGCCGCACGCGCAGCAGAAAACCGCTGCGTGAGGTAGTACGAGGCTGCAGAGGCGTATCGAGGTATTCTGGCGCGCATAGCGGGCGTAGAATTTACGCTCCTGTCAGGACACTTTAAGTGAGGGATGGTGTTATTTGTTTTTTTGCTGAGGTTAAATAAGCTGAGGACACAAAGTTTTCAAAACTATTTGGAACAAAAACTTCATTCTTTGTGAAAAGTAATGACACATGTAATGATGTTATTTTAAATGAATATTATCTACTTAATGAACATTTACAAAAATAAATTTATACACATTACTACAAAAACTAAAACGACAACTATCAATAAAATATTTTAATATTTATACATATATAACCACCATACTCAAAAATCCGAAAACATTACAATTTTTACGTAGTCTAGAAACGCATTTTTCTTAATTTTACTGATGCAAATTCATCAATGGCAGAATTAAAGTAAATTTTATCAGCTTGTTCTCATTCAACACTCAACAGGGTAGGAACACACAATCGATATTCTCCCACTGAAGCTCTTAAATAAGACACTAGAATCAATTTGAAATTGCAGAATGATCACTCACAGCTTGAAATAAAAACAGTTAACATAATTTGAATAGCGATTTGTACAATTCAAGAAAATCTCGCTTCTATTTTCAACAATCAGTTGAAGTCATTCAGATTTTGATGCTTTATTATTAGACCGAACTGATAAAAGCATTCTCCAATCAATAATTTCTTCGAATAGTTCTTCTCCATGAACATAGCTGCTGTAGAACGTGAAGTTCGTTCACTTTTTGTTGTTGTTGTTGTTGTTATTTAAGGTCGCAACAACATCAAGCTTAATTAGATCGCTGGTGAGGTAGATACTTTCTAATATTTAAGTATGATAAATAAAATAAGGTATCAACAATTTATTTAGCTAATGATCGTTTTGATCGCGTAGCTATCATCCTCAGAGCTTGCAGCTTCCGGGCCGAAAAGACTTTGTTTCTGTAAAAAAACTATTCCGTAAAAACATTTGAGGTTCTAGATTACATCATCCGGATGCAGAAAAGGAACAAAAAAATGACTACAAATTGCTGTGTGAACGCTCAGTAACATGCTTTCTCGGGAAGGCGATAAATAAGTATATTCTTTGAACGTAAACCTGTTTAAAGTGCACATTTTTACTCAACGATTGACCTCTCAAATAAAATAAAAAACAACTTACTTATACAAGGCAAAATATCTTGTTCTTAAGCGATTAATATTCTGTCTTATTCTTGAGCGCGTTTCTATTCACTATTTCTGCAGGTAGTTTTGTGCAAGCAGGTGGCAGAATACTACACATTATAAACATTACAATTAAGGATATTAATAAAATATAACTTTAAAATTATTTTAAATAATAGTAACAATAATAATAGTAATAATAATAACTGCAACAATGAGAATACCAATAAAAGGATTAATATCAATACCAATAACTCTACATTTTATGGCTATCCTTTACAGATATTTTAAAACGTAAAGTTTTAAGTAAACTCAACTCTGCTTCACAATATTTTAATCCAAACACTATATTTAAAATTATTACATTCTGTATTTAATAATTCAATTCATTTAATAGTAGAAATAATAACCGTTTTAATAACTCAATACATTTAAAAGTAGAAATTATAACCGTTTTAATTACGGTTATTAAACTCAACCTTCTGAATAATAAAATTTGCGAATATTATTAATGAATTTACTTATAAACTTTTGAACGCTAGAAGAAATGGTTCAAAGGTTGCCTCAGGAAATTTATTGAAATCCTTTATTGTTCTATTTGTAAAGAAAAATATGCCAGCATGTCTTCCCCGTTACCTGAACTGAATTTTGTACTTGTCATCTCCTCTATAAAAGTTGGTGGGTCTACCGAGTCGAATACGTAGGTACAATAGTCACCACGTAAATAAGAAGATATGATTAAATTCATCAGGGAATAATATAACTTAAGAAATAAAGCGTTTGGTTTTGAAATGTCGCTTAATTAGTATTAATTAACAAAATTATAAATAAATTAATTGATTTCTTGAAACCGTAAATTACTGTGTTCTGCAACTCTAAAACGATAGATTCTATTGATGTTATTTCCTAGTAACGTTAAAAATTTGAAACCACATTTTTTAACAATTTGATAAACTTTCATTACTTGATATTTCATCATGGAAAACACATTTGACGTCAATAAACCTGTTTCTTTCATTTTCGCTTCTCCCCCCCCCCACACACATACACATTACATTCTTCGCGTTAATTACGAACTTCCTGGTCCTTTGTTGTTGGCCTTTGGTTCGAGGCCTTGCGAAGATGGCCGGCGAAACATATTACTTTCAGGTGGGTAGTATCATGGGTGGAGGTCATGTAATATTTTGTTTTCTAATTTTATCGAAGTTTTAAAACATAAAAGAAATGATAAGAGGATAAAACATGTAGTTCATTAAACATATCTCAATTGGAATCAATTAACGCTGAAATGTCGCGCAGCGAAAACTTAAACTCGTTCGGAATTTTTAGAAATGAATTCAACCATCAATTTCTCAATATGGATCCTATTAACTAACTCTGGGTACGAGATCGCTGTATGATTGAGTCGATTTTGCCTCATCGTCGAACGGAAGTAATTTTTTACCCGGCATAGTACAGAAAAGCTTCTCTCGTTCGACCACGATGATCCTGGAATGGTCATAAGCAGACGAATAAAGCGCAAATACTCGGGAACAAGACCCATACCTCGCCCATTTTTGCGCATAAAATCTACGACCTCCCGCAAATTCCCCCTTTTATTTTCTGTTTTATCCCTTTTCTTTTGAAGATGCTCAAGGCCGTGTCAGTTTGATGCCAGTAATAAATGTGTTAAATTGACATTTCTTTCCCAATTTTTGTCAGGAGGTCACAACTGTCGCGGGAAGTTTGAATATTGAATAATGTTTTCGATCGACTTCGAAAATAATTTTTCTACCCGTTTGATGGCAGAAATAAATGTGTAAAATTGAAATTTCTTTCCCAATTTTTGTCAGGAGGTCACAACTGTCCTGGAAGTTTGAATATTGAATGTTTTCGATCGAATTCGAAAATATTTTTCCACCAGATTGATGCCAGTAATAAATGTGTTAAATTGAAATTTCTTTCCAATTTCTGTCAAAATTCCCGGTGGATAATTATGCATCTGGGATATTTTCGCCTGGGTGGTAGTACCCACCTCTCCCGCCGGCCCTGGTTGCGAGGGCCGCACGGGGGCAGTGGGTCGCGGCGCCGGAAGCTTCCAGAGCCTCGCGCGGTCGTATGCTGATGAGGGCGGGTCGATGCGCGGCGACCTGGCGCGGGGCACGGCCGCTGGAGGAAGCAGGCGCCTACGGGGAACCTTCAACCAGTCAAAGAGAATTTATTAATTCTGGGCGTGGCAACTTCTTTGCTGATTGGTTATCATCATGATAGTCGGCGCCATTGGGTTTGGTTTATTATTTTTTGCTTCCAGGAGCGACAACGGCTACAGCCAATAGTCCCGTAAGTGTAGTGAATGCTTTGTCACGGGAAGTAAGATGTTCTTCCCCTTCTCGATGGAAAGATCCGGCGCTAGCCTACACCTTCCAAGTATCTTCTATCAGCGGGAACAGCCCCAGCCGGGACAAAATTAGTGCATAAAGTCCAATGTACAAGTCGTTTAAACTCCTAATTCGAATTTGCACGATACCACTTGACCAAGGCTATCATTATACAAGACCTAAGTTGTCCACAGCGAATATCTTCCCACCGGTTTAAGGTATCAGGATGTGCTTTGTAAGTTGTAGATGATGGGGAAAATATCAATTTTCGTTTTCTAATATGCAACTTTCTTAAGATTTGGGTTTTTTACATAACATTGATTTTCTAATCTGAAATACAGACATTTGACATGTGCTAACTACGACCGGAGTTCCCAGAGGAAACGGACAAGTCGATCGCATGACTCGAGTTTTGATACCGATACTGACAAAGCTGACATTAGATGGAAATGATTCTTGGTTTCGATTCGTAACGCTATGCGCGGCACATCCATTCATCTTTACACATAGATGATCAGGGGAAATCTTGCGTATAGCTTCTCTCCCTCTGCACCAATCGTAACTGTACTTAGAACAGGACTAATAGTTCGAATTCTGGCGCGTGTGCGAAATTACAAGGATCTTACGAAATGAACCTTCAACGCGGATAATACGATCGATAATCGAGGTCATGTTGTTGAGATTATTCCAATACTTTTCCTCACTTAAGTGAGTGCTAAAACAGTACTTACTTACTCGCCCATACTTTCAAGCAAAATTACGCAAAAATAACTCAAATTTTAGAAACATTTTACTTGCCCTTATTTCAAAATATATCTTTAAGGAAATTATTTATTTAGGGGGAAAATCCCTATCTTTACAATTTAGTTGTAGGCAGAGTGCGAAAAAGTTTTGAACTTTTGCAATTTTCGAAAAATTAGGATTTTTAAAGAACATAGAACAGCACAATCACTCTTAAACATCCTTCACAGAATCCAACAACAAAATTTAATAAAAACGAAAGTCTATATTTTTTAAATTTTGAAAATGTCCCAGTGACGTCAGGTAAAGTACCCCAAAAATTAAAATATCGGTTTCAAGTTCAAGAGGCCGCGACATCAGCAGGATCGATTGGGGAATATCAATTGTGGAGAAAATGGGCTGAAATGTTTAGCCGCTAGTAATGTTCACAGACGGACAGACTAACGAAAGTTTTGCCGTCATTTGACTTTTTTGGTGTAAAGGAAACATGGATTCAGGATACACCATGTGTAAATTTAGCAAATGGATTTATCCACTTTTTGGTTACTAGGGTCCTGTAATAAGACTTTTTCTGCCGAAAATTCGCCGTTTTTTTTATTAAGAATTTCATATCTTTCTCTCTACTGTGGAGCGAGAACGTAAAATTCAGTGGTTATAATTATGTTGTGCCTTACCTTTTTAAGCTAAGGTGAGAAGTAGGATTTCTTTGTCATATTTCGATAGTACACGCGTGCAGATCTTTGAAAATATAAAATATTTCCTATACACTTTCAGAAAGATGTTTAAGTCTGGCTTCACAATGAATTGTAATTCTTTGTTCCAGAATGTGTAAACCTTACTTATTTCATTATTGGCTTTCGAAATTTAATTCTGAACGGTATGAATCTCTATGTTGGGGATTTTCTATTTTTCAAATAATGAATATTTAGATCTATTCTACAGTGTCATTTCAAGCATACTCTCAAATTTTCGGCGTGCATTCTTGTTGCTGAAAATTTTAAGGGATGTCCAACTTTCCAAGCCATTTTTCAACTATATTGATTCTTGTGGCTTGAATATTTTCTGCATATATTCATTCAATTGTAGATTTTTAAATAACGTCAGCGCACTTTCTGAACATCTGAGTAATTGTTGAGCAAGAACCCTGAGAGAAGGAAAAAAATTCGATATGCGGCGCAATCCTAAGCTGAAGTGTGGGGGAAAGAGAAACTTCATCCATGACTGGCACTTCAGAATAATGCAGAAGGCCGTGCTGTTGCCAACTGCTAATATTGTGCGTAAGATTCTCTGACTTTGTCGTTGAACGTGAACCTCAGTGCACTGCAAAAAGAACTTGCATGCCTCACCATATGTGCTAACGCTGTGCCTTTGTCTTCTATCTTGTAACACTGCGTGGGGATATTAAAAATTATAATGATGATTATAATAATAACAATAAATTATATTTTACTATTTGCCGTTAACTATATCGCAATATAATGCTACCAAACGGGAGATGGGTACAACTTTCCGCCAAAATAGGACTAGTTTGCTTAAATTAATAATGTGGAAACTATAATTAGAAAAATAAATTAAAAGAATAATAATAGAATGGTACAATTCTTAAGATACGACGTTACGGGAGAATTATTGAGTAGAGACGCCGGACAAAATGTGGCATGTGGATTGTAAAGAATGTTACATGAGGTGTTTTACTTTATTTTTTACAATATTTAAAAATGGTTGTCATTGCCAATGAAGACACTTTTTACTGTTGGTAGAGTTTTAGTCGAGGGCGTACAGTAAATAAATGCATGCTGAAGTGCCGTATATTCTTTTAATAGTAATATTAAAAAACTAAGAGATTATTACCAAGACAAAGGAAGTAAACCTGGTAACAGTAAACGCACATTCTCAATTTATTACATAAGTAGGTGCACATACTATTTTATACGTCAAAAATATTTAGATAAAACACTGGTCAACAGTGTAAATTGTGTGAACAATGGAACTACAGTGTGAAAGATGAAGGACGGCTGAGCTCTCCATTGAGGTGTGTTTTTTCTGCGAAGGGTCAATTATAGAAGTCATTCCTGTCTTTGTATTGTTTTCTTTCTGGAACATTCGTTCTTATTAGACTCAAACAAAGTATAAAAAAGTACATTGACAATATTTTTCGCAAAGAAAAACTATTTTAGTCCGTCCTTCCGACGAAGGGCGGCAACACTGTGCACCATGCACAAACCGTCATTTACTTGATGGACAATAATTTCGAATTTTCCTCACGTAAATTGCACCATGCACAATTTTATGCCCCGTGAAAGATCGATTCTGACGTCATTAGACACCCAACGACGTCATTCGATATAATCGACAACTTCTGAGCGAGCATGTGTTGGTACACGAACTGGTATTATGAGCTGCTATCATCGGGATAATGAGAACGTGTTTCCACGCATTCAGATTGAGAGGACAAAGATTCAGTTTCAAGTTACATCAGAAAAGCAAAAACCAGTTTACGGCAGAGTGCATCCGCGAATTTACTACTACTTTGACCAATTATATTTCGTTCGTTCGTTAAATGGTCTTAATTTTGAGAATAATTTTTCCTATTGCAATATAATACACTAATTTATTGTTGTCATGTACTATTCATTACCGATTTTATTATTACAATATGCTATCACTAAAAGAATTAACGTTGCTTCTGTGATTGGCTTTATTAACGACCAAAAGGAATATGAGGGATGACCTAAACAGTATGTCCCAGTACGTTTTTCTGTTGGTTCATCTCGGTTAAAGGAAGTTACAATAGATTTCATTAATTTAAATATATCAGTGATTTAACTGAATTCATAGTTCATGTTCACTACGCATGACATTAACTTGATACAAAACCAATTAATGTCGCGGAACATTAATGGTTAGGTCTTAGGAAATACTGTATAGTGGCTACGATTCACCCGACACAATTCGACCATTAAGTCTGTCACAAAAAATCGGGGAATCTCGTATCCAGATTACTCGTAGATACATTTTGTCCTTTTAGTTAGTTTTCATTCATTTGTTGTATTTACTGTTCATTAAATTATATATGTTCCGAACTATATAGTAATATTGAACACAACCTTCCTTAAATCAAAATCGCTGGTGACGCAGTGATAAGCTTTAGAGCAGGTTTCTCCAACAGACGCCCCGCGGTGCTATTATTGTGGACCACGAAAGGTTATTAGTTGAAAGTGAAAGTCCCTCTCATCCATGTCGGTCGAGAACAATGTGCGCGTAGTATACGCACTCTGCCAGGGGTCAACACCTCCTTTAATGTAAAAAAAAGTTTAGTTTAGATAAAATTATATTTTTCCGTTGTATATTCGTACATTCAAAATCATTCCAAAGTGTTTCACTGCGTTATGCTTGATACGGACTGATACCACCCATGGTTCCCCCTCCTTCTTTCTGAATAGTCGGGCAAAGAGCCGAGATCAACAATACGAGGAAGTCAGGTAAGTGGATCACTCGAGTAATGAAAATCTGGCTCGCAACCATATTAAACGCTTTAGTTGTGGGCCTTGAGACCTTGCAAGTTGGACACCTTTGCCTTAGAGGAAGGAGTGAGGACCACGGAGAACTTAGTTTTCAACCAGTCACGGTCTTTGATCCTGCGTTTTCTTGACCTGTAATAAGTAAGCAATTAAAGGCACTATTGGCATCTTAATGTGGCATTTACATGATGCAAGACGCATTTTATGATAATGGCCTCACGGAAATTATGATTTCTTATCGCCTAGACTTACTATTTCAACTGTGTTGTTGAACTTTATCGTATACCAATCATAGCTGATTGAAATATCTCTGAATACCTGTTCAACACACACACAAATATCCTTTGGTTGTTTAATAAGAGACTTCAGAAGTGGTAATCTCTAGCTGTCTATGCTTCACTATAATTAATCAATCATTAAGAGGTATTACATTACTGTAAATTATCAAACACTTTTTACTTTCTTCCTATGGAGTAGAGAGAAAGTTACGTAATACTGCGCGAAAAAACACATTTTCAGCAGAAAATCGCTAATCGCTAACGCCCTGGTAAAGAAAGAGTTGATAAATCCAGTTGCTAAATTTTAAAAAAATCTATATTGTTGTGTAGTCAGAAACCATGTTTTGTGGGTCCTTGATACTGAAAAATCGATTGACGGCAAAACGTCAGTTGGTTCGTCCATCTGCGAACAAGGCTGGCGCATAAACTATTCAGCTTATTTTCTCCAAAACTGATATTCCCCAATCGATCTGTCTAATGTGACGGAACCTGAATTTTAAACCGGTATTTTAATTTCAGAGGGTATTTTACATGAATCTCCTGGGACAGTTTCCAAATTTAAAAAAATGGCTCCATCGTTTTTGATTAAATTTTGTTATTGGATATTGTGTTCGTTAAAAACTGGCACGTTCGTTAAAAATCCTAATTTTTTGAAAATTGCAAGAGTTCAAAATTTTTTCGGAGTCTTCCTACAACTAAAATATTATATATAAATATTTTTCACTTAATGAAATGTCTTCCTTAAAGATATATTTTGAAATAAGGTCATGTACAATTTTTCAAAAACATTTGAGATTATTTGAGTAGTTTGCGCGTAGTTTAGCGTTGGAGGGGAAAGTACACGCGCTGTTTTAACACCCCTGGTTCTTCTCGTAATTATTGTAAAATGTACAGCGTATTTGCGTTCAATATATGTTAATAAAAAGTCAATATACTTTACCAACTGCGCTGGGCAGTTTTGCGCTTTGCGAAATGGGTAATACATTATCTGAACTAGTTCAGGGATATTTTTCATCCTGGTGTTTACAGTAGTGTCGATCAAATCAAATCGAGGCATCTACACTCTGTGATGATTCAGTGCTGCATTGTGACCTCAGTGCCATCATTGAACGGGATTCGTAGAGTTCGGGGCTTCAATGTGGTGTATTTTTTTACGTATGTTTGTACTTTGGCACACAGCTCTTTACGAGCTAAGGCCTACAAGCAGCGTCCCGGCCGTGGGTTAGGGGGTACGTGTGGCTAGCACATCGCCATCCCTATTTCTGACGTAACTAAGTGGAATTCAGCTATTGGCTGGAGAGCAATTTTAGTGGCGGCTGCAGTGATCAGCAGTTTTTCAGAGTTTCTCCGAATAAAACACAACCGAATGGGCAATAGGCCGTGTGAGATCTTTCCTTCTTCATCCTTGTCCCATTCTCTGCCCTTGTACACACTACACAACTACATGTGTTTGGAGACCACTCGTGTGTCCAAAGTTTGATGCGGGTACGGTGGAGCGCGCTGAGAGAGAAAGAGAGAGAGAAAGAGAGAGAGAAAGAGAGAGAGAGAAAGAGAGAAAGAGAGAGAGAAAGAGAAAGAGAGAGAAAGAGAGAGAGAAAGAAAGAGAGAGAAAGAGAGAGAGAAAGAGAGAGAGAGAAAGAGAGAGAGAAAGAGAGAGTGAGTGAGAGAGAAAGGAAGAGTAAGAGTGAGAGAGAAAGAGAGAGTAAGAGAGTGAGTGAGAGAGAGAGAGGGTGAGAGAGAGAGAGAGAGAGAGAGAGAGAGGCGCATCCGTCATGAAGGTCGTTTCCGTATTTCGCGCACCAGCGAGACTAATGCAGGATGCGACATGCACTAAACAAGTAGTTGACGTGCTCGGAATCAATAAAAACTCACTCCCTCACTCGAACGCTAGAAAACACGCATCATGGCAATTTCACACTGTCAGCAACACTGGGCAGATTTATCCATTCCAAAAAGTCAAAAGGTTTAAATGAAGTAGATCGTGAATATCGCTAATTTCTTCCTCGTGTTTTTTTCTGGCATCGATCAAGTTTAGAGTTGCCAACGCGTCCAACAGTGTTTAGAGTTGCGTTTTTTATCGACGAAATTCCAGTATTGCAGTGAAGGCGACGTGGTCGGGCCACTCCTTGAAATATTTTTTTCTGTGTCTAACTTTTCCCGATGACATTGCAACGTCTCAATTCAGTCCCACTTTCTCCCACGCATGGTGCGAGGCCGAACGTATGCTCGCCCATTTTTCCTTAAGCTTTTTGTGGCTGTGAGATTTTGTAATAATTGCACTCTGGAGATTGTTCATAAGTCATGTTCATGGTTCCTGCCCAGTGGCGGAGCTATATTCTCGAGATTCCGGTGCAGGAGGTTCAAATGGGTGCCTAACTGCGGTTACAAAACGTGAAATTAGGAGTTCTAATTTATCTAGGTGCTCATTACATCATATATTACACTTATCCTGTTTGATTATTGAAAGTCAAACTTTACGAACTGAAATCAGATTCATAATAAAAGTTATTAAAACACAACATTCTAATTAACCATTACTAACAACAATGATCAGCTGTTTCGTAATGAAAAGGAAAAGTGCTCACTCACGTGTTCTGTAATTCTGTTATTTTAACTATATCAACATTAGTCGGTCACTTTTCACAAAGTGAATAGTAAAATTTAAATGATTATTCCACTCATGAGTTATTAATTCCAATCCAGTCAATTGCGTTTTATGATAATATAGTTAAAAACCAACCACGGGCGCCTAAAATAGAAAGGTTCACACGCGTACTTTTTGCAAACGTCTTACCGCAGATGTTCAACTGTTTTGGAAAGTAAATAAATATTCTTTTCATGACGGAAACTGCAGAAATCAATAAAGCGTCTGAAACAACCCACCAAGAAATATTTTGCGCTATTTTTAACATTAAGTTCATACTATTTAATTGGTTTATGACTTTTATTTGTAAAATAGAGTAAGTACAATCCACTCGTTGTTTGAAACTTCTTTGAGTAGTCCGCTCTTCGCAACGTGACACGTGTACTTATCAATAAGTTTCAAACTACTGTAAAATTACTTACAAAATTAAAGTACACTGGAATTTTTATGAAGTGGATAAAACGTCGTACGATAATTGTATCGTAATACATTATTACAATACTGTTAGATTATTCAACGAAATCTAAAGGCCTTGTTGATAATTCTTCGACATCATATCTTGCAATTCTTTTTTCGTAAATAACTATTAACGTCCAAGGAAATCATTCTCAATCTTCTGCTATCTTGATTGTCATTCACAATGAGTGGCCTTTTTCCGGAAAATGATTTCGTAACATTTACGTCCGTAAACATCATGAAATCGGATAGGCAAAATCGGAGATCGAATATATCTCGTGAAACTCAAACAAAAATTGTACTTTTTCGTTTCGTACTATTGCTAGTTTTACACCATATAGTTTACAAACCAGAAATTATATACTTATTTTCGGAATACGAGGCGAAGATACGCTGTAGTTGTCAGGTAACTCAAACCGACAAAAACGGGTCAGGGAACTGATGTGTGTAGTGCGTCTAACAGGGGGGTCTAAAGGTTTGAGTCCCGACTGTGACGGGATTTCAGACACTAGTTAGTCAAGTAGGTCGCATTCAGTCACTGTCTGGCGAAGAATTCTAGCGAGTGGCTGCTTTACGCGATATATTTTTTCAATTAACACCAGGCAAATGCTGGAGCAGTACCCTAACAAACGGGCCACTGACTGCGCACAATCTTTCCTTCCTTGTTCTTTCCTCATCTCTTATATACACACTCACATGCATTACACTACCACACATGGAAGGAGAGCAGTCGGGAGCTTAGAGCTTGGATAGTTCTGGATGGGGTGGCGCCACGCTGATGTGAGATACCTGGCCGCAGAAAACCCCGTTAGCCGATGTGTAGATCGGTATTGTATCTCACAATCTTGAGGGAGAAGATTACAGCTAGATCCCGAAGAACAAACATACACTAAGCTTACGGAACTAGTAAATTTAGCAGTACATCACTCATAGAAATCACTAATCAATCAATCGGACAATTCAGCTCATTTTCAAGGACGTCAACAATCACACGAATCGGCGGACACGTTGTGTAAATCTTTTCTTTACCAATGTTGATCCAGCGTATTCTTTGGTGCTGTTATTGTTTTTATTGTTTTTGAATAATTGTGTCCCATGTAACTGGAGTAATAACAAGCAATAACATTAGTTAAATATTCTAGTGACAAGCATTTATTTACAGAATTGTTACCACCTTAAAAAGATTCTTGAACCGGTTCCACATATTTAATAAGTGCCGGTGAAGGTTCCCATTCCGGGTCACTGACTTCAGACATGCAAGTGTTATGTACCGGTTGCCCCAATCTAGTTAGTTACGCCCCTGCTGCTGTCGAGAGGTCGTGATGACATATACTGTAAGACCTAGAGATAGCAGGAATTTAAGTTTTTTTCTGTCGTTGGAGTCTTTGTACAATTTAATGGTTCTTGTAAATATTTTCTTTTTTTTAACCGTATACGTATTATCTGTATTTGTTTGTAATGGGTGGATGATTTATTTTCCATTTACCCTTAATTGATGGATTATAAGATTTCGTTAAGGTAAAACCTATTTTATTTTTTACGAATATTTTATGTATTAATGTGTGTTAATATATAATACTATATATATATTATATAATATATATATATTATATATATAGTTATATTATATAATATACAAATAGTGAACATTTAATGAGCTTTTTTTACCAATATTATTAATATTGTTTCTCCGAAACTAACGAATATTCTGAAGAAAATACAAATTCTTATTCCAGAATCCACAGAAAAGATAAAGATTCACAGATTTTTACCTCTCATTTAAACTGTGATTAAGTAGATTTGGTACTACCATTATAGTGAAACCTGTTAGTTGACTAACGTTAATAAGCGGTTACATCCATTATCGACCAATTTTTTGCGGTAGCGATTTATTTTTTCAAAGGACACGTGCAAATATTCCTCCTCGTAAGTGGTCTCCTCTTCCTGCGGCCAGTGGCCAAAAACATTTCGGTATAAACCTGTATTAGACGATCACTACTTCCCGGACTATTTGAGCCGTAAAATTATGAAAAACCAAAGAACATTGAAAATTACTGTTGATTTAATGTCATACTGCATTAAAAAGCAGTGTCAGATTACTTAAAACAATAACATTTAACAGTTGCGTATTTCCCGGGACAATTAATATCTAATTAAAAGAATAGTTGTTTCTCACGAATTCTACGATACTTCCTGAGTGCCTACATCAAGTGTCGTCATGTCAGCATCAAGTATTACTAATTGTAAGAATTAAGTCGACGAAAGGAAAGACATGAACTGTATTGTGAAAAAACAAAGGAAGAAGCGGAAAATTGAATGGTTCTTTTTTCGACTTCTTTTCAGTGAGTCTTTGACAAAAAATCAGCTATTTTGTATTTTATAATAAAATAAAATGTCGTTAAAGAAAGCAAACTTTACGTAATTGTCAATAGTAAAATTAGACCGAGAGCCCGCTTCCCATTTTTTTCTAACGTCCTTTCAACGGATATTATACCAAAATGCACATGCATTGGCATTCTCCAAAATCCATTCACAACACCATGGGTATGCTCCTGGAGTTGAATACATGTTCAAAAGGGAAAAATCCAGTCGTAAATAAATGTGAACATGACGAAGCCCGCAGCTCGCAGTTCGTCACAGAGGTATAGAAACGCGACGTCGTGATTGCGGAAGGCAGCGCACGGGACATGTCTGGGCGCCTCATTACGCAACCGACCGCCGCCGCTTCCACGCCCCGGCGCCAGCGGCGCTGCGACGCACGACTCCGCGACGACCTCTGGCCCCCGCTCCCGCGCCC
>BOPP01000035.1:8972103-9009715 GCA_017312745.1 Gryllus bimaculatus
ACGCGACCCCTTCCCCGCGCCCGCTACCTCCCTCGCCTCCGACGCACCGCGTGCCTGAGACAGCGGCGCTCAGCGGGCAAACACGGGCACAAAGCAGGCGTGGCGGCCATTTCCAACGAGCGAAACGACAAACACCTGACGAGAGTACGTGGCTGCGGGCAAAGGCGAGGGCAGGTGCAGTGTCTCCCCCTCCCTGAAATTTGGAAAGGGACCTCGTATCCTTCCGTAATAAAAATTTTATATCAATTAAAATGTTCGATCCCTGACTTTCCCTCTTTTTTAACTTGACAAGTTAGGTATTTGTATACATTTAGAGAAGAAACTCTCCAAGCTACCCGATAGTACTATAAAAAGTTGAACATAAAAGCAATTTCAATTATAAATAGTATGATTAGAGTTATAGTTTCTAGGACGACGCATGTGCAGATTCCTGTGGTGTGGTCCCGTATTCAATTCCCGGTTAAGGCAAAAATAGAGTAGCTTTCCTATTAAAATCTTCGCAGATTCTGGAGCTATGTGGCGAAGGAAAGCTCAGACAGGCGAATCGTGCTAGTTACGATAAAGGTAATACGTTATGTGCGTCATACGTCACTCTTACCCCAAACAAGGAAATTTAACTAGGCTCAAGCATGAACATCTTTAGGTGGCCGGCAATGTTGGACTATCGACCCAAAATGCCAAATACATACATACATTAAAGGTGTGATTTCATTCTTCCACCATTAGCACGAACACAACATTAGCGCTTAAACCGTACGCTTCTTTTTTCCAAAAATGAATCTTCCCCGAACGAGTGATAACCGAAGAGTAAGGATAGTATGAATAATTTTATATGACGAAGCCGTTACCAAACAGTGTGTGCTGTTGTAGCAGAATAAAGTTTTGAACGTTTCCCAGGAAACAATTGCTAATTTGCACCCCCGCGCATGGTGTTCAGGCACAGCCGCCTCAACCACAGGCCAGATTTAGTAGGCCATGGATCTGTTGGGCACTTTGCTTACCCCTATCTGCCCGTGATAGCTAGAGGTTACACAATTGGTTTCGTAAACATTGATGTTTAAAAACATTGATGAATTTCCGGCGATGTATTGTTAACGATGTTTTTACTTTGACCATCGATGTTTTATTGGCTATTTGTGGTTGTTTTGTTGTCACATCCTGGTCCTGCTCCACTCGATGCTCTATCCTGATGATCGGTTTCTTTGAAAGAAAAAAAAACAAACAAAAAAAAACGATGGTTCTGAGTCAAACTCTAATCTCGTTCAGGTTTTTTGTTCACTTTCCTTGATTTTCTGAGCAAATGTTGGGATGGTCCTTTAGTTTTGATTCTGAATACTAATTGAAGTATCTTTTCTCTCTCTCAAACTTTACGCACTTAATTTACTGTTTTTGGCATATGGAAATAAAATAAATAGTATGAGGAGAGGCGAAATGTTGCGGTAGAAGTAGACGGAACTGACCAATTATATGGCAAACCATTCCCTTAAACAGATGTTAGGCAATTTATTTTAATTGAAACTCGTCAGTCAGAATGTTGACAATATTTATAGTTATTGGTTTTAGAAAATTAATAATAGTGTTTAGAATGGATTCACTTGAAATTTGAAATTACCTAACAACTGCATACCATATCATTTTATGATTTTTTAAATTTCACTGTCAAAATCTTACAATTTTTTAATGAAATTGTAATATTACACTGAGTACACAAATAATATCGTAAAAAGTATTTAAAATAGCTTGTAACATTATACATTTTATACATCAATAAGAAAAAAAATAGTATATAACGCACCCCTCTAAAAATATGATTATTTTCGGATACAAGGGTACAATTTTCAGGGATTTGATGTTGACTAGAAATGCACTAGCATGCAATAAAAATCCACAAAAGTGTTATTATAGAGTATTTTGTCTGGGAGGGTTCAGCCAATGTGGCCACTTCGAAGGCGGCGCGTGGCACCAAGGTCACAGCTACTCGATGGACGATCGAGGGGAGCGACGGGACACCCGCAGCGCCATGGCTTTCCTCGCATTATTACAGCCTGCTAGTACACACCGACAGCGACCTTCGCGGCTTAGCTCATTGGCCAGCGTACTCACTTCCCATTCCTTCAATATCATAGTATGCGTTTTCCTTGCAATGTTCCAGTATATGTTGCTGTGTGACAATGTGAAAGCTCACTTCTCAGGTTGAGAAGACGCTCAGATCAAACTCTCAGGGACACGGCGTAAGGGCGTATAGGTACGTAGCACTTCGTACTAACCACACGTATCCCTTAACTCATGGCCGCGAGTCTGGAACACTGCTGGTAGGCCCTGGCCAGTACGCGGGGTGTCACGCCACGTACAGACGGTACACAACAGATTCTCAAAATAAACTGAATCGCAAGCTGCATAAAACTTACTGGATAAGCGACATTAAATAGTGGTGGAAAACATGGACTGACTCCAATATAAGCAATCCTACCAACATGGAAAACTAAGCGATTACCTGCCTCGAGAGAAAATTTTTAGAATGAGAAGAAACTAATTTAAATTTACCCCATAACAATGCCATATACTTAAGATATTTGTCTTTGCTTCTAGATAATTTAAGAAGGAAATGGTGAGGGATATTCACATTTTTATCTATAGAAATCAGCGATGGAGAATCATCACCTTTTATACACAGATTACACACATATACACATTTTATTGAAGCTACATGCTTTTTCGGACTCCTTTTGACCATCTTCAAGGTCAGTATAAATGTTTGGCTGGCTATACAGTGGGGTGTTCGTCTTCCTTACTACGTTAATCAACACTTAGCTGCGGAGTGTCTACTTTGTAGTAGCCGTGCATATTGTTATTGGTTATTCCCACAATTGTCCCCCACACAATCCCAAGTTAATTATTTCAAAGTGATTAAATAGTCTGAATTCTATCATTCCTTAACATTTTAGTTTTCTGAACTCTGATTACACATTTTAAACATAAACTGCGTATGAAAATATTTCCTGACCACACATTTCGCAATATGGCGGCTATCTATGATAATTTCACAATTAAAACTAATAGAGGACGAAAATGTGATTGTGCATATACACATGGTTCATAAACATCACGCAGAGGTAATTATTTTTATCAACTCTCCAATAGAAACTCTGAAAGAGGTGCAGAAATTTTCCACAGTTGTACATGGTATATCACTCAGTTACATGCATTTCATGACTAAATGGCGGCATGATATAATGTTCTTTCAAACTGTTGAGTGAGTGAAAAATATAATAATAGATATTATGTTTCAACGAATAACTGTTAGTTTGCCCGCAATCAGGAAGTTTCAAAAATAAAGTACCAATTCACTCATTAAGACAGGTGGAGAATCATGAATAGCGTGTACTATACTCACGTATACATCAAAGAAGTTGTTAACAAGTGAAAAAGGCACTTGCTTCACCGCCAGGGTATTAAAATATATCGACGTTTCGTTAATTTTTATGTTGATGAAGATAGTCGATTCAGAATCAGCAAAATCTGACAGAGGAAATAAAGTTCACAATTCACGATAAAAAGTCTTTTGCATCTAAGAACACAGAATAAAATTCAAAATTATTGAATTTCAAGTTACAACCTGGAACAGAAGTCTTGGTGAGAATCTTGGTCCAAATCTATCATCCACTTTTGTACTCGGCGAAGGCACTTTCCTCACAAAACACAATAAACAAATTCATATTTCAAATATCTACACAATAAACAAAATGTTCACTCCAAAAACACGTGATAGAAAACTTCTATTTATAGTATTCAGCCGCACAACGAATGAAGCACGTCCGACCGCACTGTTCACCCGACGCGAACTGCGGGGTGGATAGTGGAATGGCTGCAGAAATCTCGCGCCTTCACCCGAGCCATTTGCCGAATTCTATTGTCGAACTAAAGCAGAGTATAAGAAGAGAAAGAAATGTATTTCAGAAGAAGAGTAAGAAGTGAGAGAAATGTATTTCAAAAGTCTCCAAATATTCTTATGATTTCTCTTGTGTTGACTTTTTGTTAACGATATTCTTAATATAGATCTACAATATTGAGAGGGAAAGGTGTCTTCATTTTATGATATACAATAACATTTAACTGCTTCCGAAATGGGTTACGTCAAAATCAAAATGCAATGCAAATATTATAGATTGTGGGAAAAACCAATAACAATATGCTTGGCAACTACAAAGTAGACATTCCGCATCTAAGTCAAGATTAAAGTGATGCAACCTAGTTTCGTGATGTTACAAATAGTTTGAAGCGAACAAATTTCTCTGCATTACGACGATCATCAGCAAAAATGTGGGGCGTCTAAGGCTAAGGTGGGTTGACTGTATGCCCAACAGTATAATAAATTAATATAATTAATTAATATTATTAAATATAATAATTCTACTTAAAATTTACTCGGAATCTTTTTATTTTGTCTCCGGCCAAGTTCTCAAATTTTGAGTAAGATATTGAATGAATGACCTTCCTTTATGGTTTTCTGAGTCTTTGAAACGCAAAAATACCGTCACAAGCTAAAAGCTTAATATCCTTTTCGCTGTCACATTATTATGTCCTCTCACCAAAAGCTACGAATTTTGAGATGAGCGGGTGTATGTTTTTTGTGGGAGAGAGGGGGAAAGAATGCCTTCAAATCTTGGGTTTCCCGTGCGCGACGCCCTCATCCGCCGTCACCGGTTTGACGTAAGTTTCTTTCACAGAAGAGTGATAATCGATTCAGAAGGTCTCTCATTTACGTCGGGCATAGTCTATTCACTCTCATGCCTCCGCCAATTTACCTCTCTCATACGCATGTGAGCGCAGAGTAATCTTCATGTTGTTATTGTTTACTGTGACAATGGCAGTGAATGGTGGAACCAGGAAAATCTTACGAAATTGTTTCAACCATGAAGATTAATCAACGCAAGTTTAAACCTAAATGACGGGTTATGTAAAACAATGTGTTGGACAAAAGTTGTCCTATGAAGTTTGTAGAAATTTTTTCACGAACTAAAAGTCGGAAGAAGGAAGTGGTTTTGTAATTGAAAATGATCGAATACAGCCTCATCAACAAAAAATACGGATGACATACGAGTTTCACATTGGATATCAGTCTCAGCGCGGGGATTTCTACAGACAGACAAAAGACATTACTACATGTCACTATGATTTTCTCTCTCTCTCTCTCTCTCTCACACACACACACACACACACACAAACACACACACACACTGTCTCTCTTCCTCTGTCTGCCTCTCCATCTCCCATTGTGTCCCCTTCTCCCTCTCTCTTTCTCTCTGAAAGGATTTTTTTAATTTCTCGAGTTCCTTAGTATCTAACGCGACCAAAGACACCTCTCACATGGCCGCAGGCTACATAGTTTTCTTTCCATTTTACTACTATTGAAAATTAGTAATATAGATTTTATAGATTTCAGAATTCATTCCCATGTCAAAAGCGATAAGAAAAATATGTCTATTCTGAGGTGTATTATTAGCAGAGGTTTTACTCTAAATCACTTCTCTTGTTATCTCATCCGATAGAACAACAAAAACCTATTATAACAGCCTCAAAAGTGAAAATTTATCAATTTAGTGACTTTACAACAGTTACTGTAACTTGCGTCTCCTAGTTTCCTCTTCACGTTATCTTTTTTCATAAGCTATCACCTCTAACACAAGCCATAAATGAGTAAAGAAGAATACAGTACATTTTCTCCTCAATGACGTTTTCGAGGAATTAATTTAAGTAACAACGTGTAACGTTAACAAAAAAATAATAATAATAGTTGGTATTTCCGGGAGATATAAATAGACAACTTGTAATATCGGTATAAATTTGCTAATAAATAGAAAACTGTCCACAAGTATATTTGTTAGAATATACAGTGTGCTCCTCTAACAATAGAGCACCACCGTAACTTTTAAACAGTTAACGATATCGAAATACAGTTTTCGCCTACCAGTATAGTACTGTCACATAAATATTGTTCGTAATATTTTCAGTTTTGTAGAAATTCAATGTCTTATAATTTTTTTAATATAACTACACTTTTTTTCCAACTACATCTACTTCATTCTACATTTTTTTCACCTAGCCTGGAGCGATCAGAAAAAGAGGAATAGAGGGACGTATAAATTGTGGATGATTTAAAAGTAGTATTGACTAAAAATACATTTATGACATGAGATTTGAAATTGCACGCACTAGTTAGCCTAATTATCTTTCATTTCAGCAGCCCTTGCTGCGACCGCCGTAGCAGGTGGCTTTCGGAGTGTGACCCCTCTCAGTCAAAACCTTAGAAGCAAGGGGGGATGGTGGCGTAACTGCAACTATCAATATTAAGGGCATTCATCAATATTGTAGATCAGTTATTTACGTAATTAGTACAGAAAACTGGTATTTGGTCTGAAATTTCGCACGAGGTGGCGATGGAAGCCGACCCCGACATTTTAAAATGAGTACGCCACATCGTACGAGTTGTGTACAATATTTTTAGTACGAATTCATGGAAACTTACTAGTATACGTGCTCTTGATATCATTATCAATATGCAAGGCGGCAGACATGTTGAAACAGTTTTGTTTACTTTGCAGTTCCCACAGTTCCCAGTTATTTTACGAGGCTTATTTCCGTTATGCGTACGCTTCCAGCAGAGTAATCAATCAATCAATATTTTCATCTCTTAAGAAATATTTTAAATTAAAAACCGTGCAGTTTTGTTTAAAATATCAAGTGTGAATAAATAACTCAGTAATAAAATTATTATGAACAAGTACTCAACGACAAATAACTTGCCACATGATTCGCTACCATTGAGTAAAGCACTCATTTTCATATTACGAGCTGCTTTCAAATTATTTAATTGAATTCATTGTTGTAACGCTTTGTATACAAAATTGCTTTCCCTTCACAAATGCTACGTAGTCCCCTCCAAAACAGAAGAACAGCTGTCATCTCAAACACAAATTATGACGCAATACACACTCACGGCTCACTAGGTCATGGACATCATCTCATCATGACTGTTGTGAAAGTAGTACTGGACAATAACAACTGAGCTTTAATAGAGGTTAAGAATGAGGTAATGCAATAAGTAGCACATGTTCTTCTAAAGAGCACCCTAACTATACGTTTTTCAAATCTAGATTTGTTGTGAAGATATACTCCATTTTAGTTTGGAAACTTTCGTACACCTGAAAGGGTTCTTTTTTTAGCGAGTTTAAAGACTGAAAACGTAACACGAGTCAAATTCTCAGTAATTTATCTCACAATTTAGTTGCACATTTAGTGGTCTGATACGAATTATAAACTTCACCCTAGAGTTCCTGTTTCTAGCCGCTGTATATTATGTATCTTGCGTATTTTTTTTTAATTGAAAAGGCATTAGTCACTTCCTCGTCTCGCTCAAGCAAATCTCGTTCCACGATACTTGCAGTGGCGACATCCATATCCGCGCATTATTGTATTCGGCAGTTGAAAGTAACCTTGGAAATTCGAAGTTAACCTGACAATACAATGTCAACTCACGATATAGCCATTACATACGATATTGTTTATAATATATACATTGTACATCTATTACCAGAAGTTACAAGCGTAAATATACAACCCGATCTACAAAGAGAATACAATAAACGCGCTCAAGTAATTTTAGTACAGGTTTTGCATATATTTTCAGTATAGAATCTCTCAGAACATACATAATTCTGAATTCAGTTTATCATTATTTTATCTGTAAAGTTGTTTTTCAGTCGTCGACTGATGGGATGCAAATAAAAGACGAAAGACTGAAAAAATAATGTATGGTAACAAAAAAGTTAAACCGAAGAGCGGGGCAAAGGGCAATGAGAAAGGAAAGTACGTATAATCAATACCACGAACGTGACAGCTAACCATTTTGGGCTACTCAGCCCTCCCTTAGGCCGGTTCACGCACCCTGCCTTCACCCAATTAACTACATGGCACGTGTGAATGGACTTTTCGGGAAACGGGCGGGGGCCAAGCCGGTGGCCACGTGCAGGTCGAGGACCGCCGAAGCGTGTCCAAGCCCGCGCAACGCAAGCGGTGGCGGGCGGAGGCAGCGGCAGGGGAAGTTGAGGGGCGTGGGGAAAAGGGGGATGGCTCACCCGAACCTAGCATGGAGTGACGTACGACTCTCCCCCCCCCCCTGAGAAAGTCTCCTCGCATGCATCGCGCCTGCAGCCAACGCCGGCCGGCTTTTCCACGGATTGAGGAGGGGGGCGCGTCGCTGGGCGGGAGGGGGGCGAGAAGGGGTAGGAGGAGGGGAGGGAGGCGAGG
Source organism: Gryllus bimaculatus (assembly GCA_017312745.1). Taxonomy (NCBI): domain Eukaryota; kingdom Metazoa; phylum Arthropoda; class Insecta; order Orthoptera; family Gryllidae; genus Gryllus; species Gryllus bimaculatus. Next base: position 8,980,411 of record BOPP01000035.1, read on the forward strand.
TGGACGGTGCCGGGTGCGACTGGCCGTTAGTCTACGTCGGTTCCGTCTGGCCGTGTGTCGTGCGGTGCCCAAGGTGAAAGGTGTTTTCCCCTACGAGTGCGTGGAACGCGTGACGCCATGTGGAGGAGTTTGTTGTTGGCGTGCTTGGCGCTGTCGGCGGCGCCGGCGGCCGCGGGCCCCGGCGCCGGGTGCAGGAGGACTCTGAGCGCGTGCGTGCTCGCCGCCAACAGGGCGCCTGCCCCGCCGCCGCCCCGCCCGCCGCCGCGGCCCTGCTGCGAACCGCCCCCGCGGACCTGCGCGATGCCCTCGCCACCCAGGTGCGCGCGCAGTTGCCCACGGGTTGGGCAAAATATTAATTTAATTTTTGGTTGACGTACGGTCTTTTAGAGCGATCTCTTGAACCAAGAGAACAGCATCAAAAGCGAGTTGCCACCACTCGTGGATCGTGGTAAATTGCCATTAAACCTTCAGACAGCAGTCTATCAGCACTGTTGCCTTTATAATACTCAACATGTTTCATCGCAGTCGGTGTGCTTAGATTAGTCTTTTTATATTCCGGAATTCTATGGCAGAATGCATCTCCCACTGTGGCGTCTTGCCGATAATTCAAGGGCTCAGTAGAACAATAGGTCTTTTTTGTAGGAGTTATTAGCATTTCGGTTATGACTCTTTCCGGTATTTAAAAGTTGAAAATGTATAGTGTTATATAAGGAAAGTTCAGGTAAAACCCTCCATCTCAAAGTAGGTCATGGTGAGAAAGTGCCCCTTACTCTGAAGACAATTGTTTATTGAAAGAGTTCGCGCTGCATTCGCCCATTTATGAATGTAAATTCTTTTTTACGTAGCTGAGAAATTCGGGTTTACGCGCATCAATTACTATTCACTGTATCTGAATTGTCCTATGTACGTACGTCTAAAAGTATATGAAAGAGCACATAGTGTCAAACAATAGTACGATTATGTAAACAATCTCTGCTTCCATACAATCGCAACTTGAAAAATACGCAGGTTTTCAGTGAACATGCCGGAGTGAACGTAGTTTCCTATATCTTTCAGCGCATCGCCTCACTTTGCAGACGAATAGGAAACCTTCGGCGAATACTTGTTGAAGGTATTGCTCACAAATTATTTTCGTTTTGTCGAGGTATTCTGCAGCAATGTTTGCAATGCGTTGTCAGAAATTGTTACCGGTGTTTTCGGTGAATGACGCTTTAATGCTTTCTTAGTGAGTCGGGAATATTCTTTGCTGTCACGTGTTGGACAGTTCTGCAGGTATTTCAAGACTGGATGACAAAATAAGAATGACTGGCAATGTTGTACCTATTAATGAGTTGGGTGGTCGGTCGAGGCATGCGACTGCGCTAGGAAGAAGCTATATAAATATTTTTCCGGTGCTTTGGGATTCGTTGCCCAAGTTTCTAAGAAACGCTGTTCACAGGATAATGGTTAGCGAGTGTTCCAAATTCGTATAATCGCAGTTGTGACAATCTCCTTTAAGAAAATGCGCTTTAAAATAACTTCACATTGCAAATATACTAAAAATGTTTCAAGAACTATTAAAAATTAAGGTACGCTACTTTTACACTGCTTGTTCCGCAAGCAGTTTTAAATCCCATAGTTTTAATTCAGAAATATAATTTTTTTAAAATTTTGTTAAAATGAAATTAAGATTTAAATCATATAATTCGATTCGAATTATACCAAACAATGAAAATACGAGCTATACTAAAAGTAAAAGTAACACGTGAATTTAGTGTAATAGCAATTGTAATAAGAAACGAAAAATCCTTTATAGTACATTTTCTCGATGTCCGAAAAACTCTCCTCTGAACACAAAGCCGCTTTCAGACGTCACAATCTTGCTACTCAGTTCGCAGTGTGAGCGGCGGGTAAGGTCACTAGATAAGAAACGGTGAAGTTGTAAATCAAATGATTCAGTTAGTAAATTTCAGTTAGTACAGTCAGTTGTTGCATATTCACGGGCTTTTTTTTATAAAAAATATTCAATTCAACCAAACTTACACTAATTCAAAAAAATATTGTATGATAGTGAAATACCAGTATCTTTTTAATTTCAGGTTATGAAAGAATTTGAAATTGATAATTAACCTTCTATTATATGAAAACAATTGGAATTGTCCAGTGTTGTATTGATTTTTTATTTTCATCAGAAAAACTTGCAAGCTTTTACGAACGTATAGGGACAACTGTTTGACAATCGCTCCACTAGATAAAGACAGTCACAGTTAAGTCAACGTAAATAATCGATGGTATTCAGAAATTATAGTAGACGTAATAGTGGAAAAAACGAGATGAAAATGCTACTTGTGCAATGGCAAATTTGTTTACCACTAAACTAAGCGAACTACAATTAAAGTAAATTATATTATTTCTATTTGGCAAAACCTTCAAATTGGAAATTCGGTTGTGTAAAATTAAGTTTAAAGGGATGTAAAGATTAGTTAGAAAAGCAGGGCATATTAGTGATTTGACTCAACGTACAAGGATCAGGTTTAAACTAAATTCACAACAAAGCGAAATACTTTGAAAACATTAAGCATTGTGCAACACTGCGCGGGAATTTACTGCCCCTTATTTAGGGATTAAAATAATTTGAGATTAGTCAAATGACCATAAATTATTTTAAATGGAATAGCTGCAACAATTGCATACTAGTTATATTTTGGTCCGAAGTGAAAGAATATTTCTAAGTAAATGCGCAAAAGAAAGCTTGGCTCGTGTTCACCTTTGATTCGGTCGTTTGGATGGTCGTTTATACTAAATTTTCTATTGGTGTTCACTGTTGAATTATAAAGTTGGGATTGCAAACAATTGCTCATTTATACGCTTGTAAATCGGAAAAGACTCTCGATTTAGTGTCAATGTCAAACAAAACTATATAATATTTCTAAGGATAATTGGAAAAAATGCTAGTTGCCTGCAACATTTAGAACAGTAAAATGGATTTTTTTGAACACAAGTAATTTATTGGAAGCCTCTCGGAGATAAAATAACGCCAAACTCTGTTAATACTACCTGACGAGTGCCTCAACATCCCGTCCTTGGTATATAAAATTTCTTAAAATGGGCCACTGAACTTTTACATGGGCTACGCCTACACTACCAGTTTCTCAAATCCGACCTGCCCAATAGCTTCGGCCGGCACCAAATGACGCAAGATAGAGGCGCGGGAGTGTTGCGAAAGCTTCCATTAGAATTCGAAAATTCTCCTAATGAACCAAGATTAGTTTCACAATTATTTTATATGTAATGCATATTTATTTAGTATATATTTACATTTTATAAATGTAAAGCTTATCCAATAGCTTTCAAATAGTGGAGTAGTGATCTCAGAACTATGTGCGACGCCTGTAAATCTGTATACTCATGCTATTAAAGTTCGGATTTTGAAAGTCTTATCGAATGGTAACGAGTCGGAGGATTCAGAAATGAGAGGCCAATGGGAATTCCCTGTGCACTTCTGAGTAAAAGACCCAGGGTATTAAGCGAGGTAGATTAATGTGCAACCAGTATAAAAAATAAAACGGAAAATCTCATCGGGTTCTGCAAACTGCGTCCTTGAATATTTTCCTTGTACGTGACGTGGGGTCGATCCAAATGGTCAGTCTGTAGAAACGGTCTAGCTGGGATCTCAAACGTTCCGACCAGCTTAAATCCTGGCCATTTATAGTATTGGTATAAACATTAATCCACGAATCAAAATGTTTTAACTCTGTGCATATAATTTAACCCAAAACGCAGTCTTACAATTTTAAACGTTGTGGACGTGTATAAAATAAGTCGAATATTAATTCACTAAACAAATGCATCAAAATAAAAATGATAATCTCGGATCTAGATTGCTATATGCCAAATGTTTGATCGCAGTAACAAACATTCTCGCAAATATCACGTTCGAATTTAGCGAGTATCACAAATTCTGTACGAAGAAATTTCTTTACTGTTACGAGGAAGGTCTTATTCGAACATTTATCCTCTTTCCTCATTTCGTAGAATCAACGTGACCTAGAACTATCTAGAACAAAGAAGCTCAAATAAAATAGTAAGAGTAATTGGAACTCGCGAAGTGTTCATCGGATCACCTTGCGAAAGTATAGCTAACGCAAAGTTCTCAAATATATTCTTGACATTTAGTCGCAAATGGGAAAATACTATGCTATTCAGTATAAGCAAACTTGATATTCTTTCAGAAAGGTGTAAACCAGTTTTCGGAGGTGTAAATCCGTATAGTTTGAACTAAATGAACTTCTAGAAATGTAAAATCCCTACTTTAATCAAATGAAGATAGTTTCATTTAAGAGGGTATAGAAAATAGAAAGCGATAATCGAGAGTTAATTTATTAAAGATTTAAGTTTTTCTTTTTCTATTACACTAAAATTAAATTTACCTAAAGCATATATATTTTTGAATATTGATAAGCCGATTTTGAAAACTAATGTAATCAGTTTTTAGTAATGCTCTAAATTTATTTAAATATAAAATAAGAGCATTAAGGCATTTAGGCGATTTTCATTGTGAATGTTAACAGATTTTCTGGCAAGAAATCCTGCCTCCAAAAAAGCACATACATTTTCAAAACTTAAACTTCTGTGCAGCATTGCGTTAAAAAGTCAATATTCTTACGTTAAATTAGCTTTTGATAGAAAACTCCTAGAATGTTAAGTTCCTTACGAAATACGAACTGCCTTTGAAATTGTAACTATCGACAAGGCTGCTCATGGATAGTCATAGTAATATCAGAAATTTGTCAGTCCTTGAATCATTTAATTTAAATCAGGAGAAAGATAATTTAACAAGACTGTCAATAATAAAAGGAAATTGCCAAAACTATAATTGAATTTTTTTAAGGTCTGATTGAGATCGCTAAACCTTAGAGAAATTTGTAGCCAAGACCAATGGTTTCTGTGAAAATGAAGCTTGTTTCTTGGAGCCGCCTAAGTTCGTACATTGAACATCAGTGGCTAAATCAAAGGTGCATTATCGGCATGTAACTTCCATGTGTTCTTACATTAGGTTCTCTGTATTTTCCTTACGTGCATTCTTAAGACATTGCACAGAATTCTATTTTTACGCTAGTTGTCTGCCTAAGGTTTGTAATTGCTCTTTCTATAGAGGAAGTAGAATCCGTACTAGATGGTGACTGTTGCTTCGGCTTTCAACAGCTGCATAGGGCTGGAGCAAACATTCACTTTTATTCGTATCATTAACTTTTTGTAGAGTAACGGGCTAGTGGAGTGTCATGGAATACTTTCGCGGCGTATAAATTACTTGAACATCTCTCGCTTGGTAGGAAATCTCAGGATAAATTGTAGAATAAAAAGATAAATTAACTAAGTTTTGACATTTGCTGCTGCTGCCAAGTTTGAAATTTTTGTTCTTGAATTGTAATAAGTTACGCATTTCATTTGAACTGGCTAGATAATATAAATATAAAGACGTTACATATATGTAATTTCGATTAAGGTCCCTCAAGTTTTCTAGACGTAAAACTAAGGGAGGAACAAAAAACTCATTACTATTCGATGAAATGTTCTTATATTTTAGATTTGTTTAACATTACCTAAAAGGAGCAATAGCGACAGAAGAACAATGTGGATTGAAAATGGTTATAAATATTTATATTTACATAACTGCATATACATAACGTAATTGATTTTTCGGAGCTATCTTTATAAAATGGTGTTATCCCCAAGCCTAGAAGGGATGTGGGTATGTGCCGTCGATAATATCTCCAATTAAATATTACAGTACCGTTTACAGCAATCTGAGAAAGTAAACATTATGGTAAAACGGCTCGAAAGTACTTCATAAATAAAGTAAATAAAAAGATTGTTCGCTAAAACTGCCTTCAATCGTCCCAAAGAATTCTAAGGAAGAAGACTTAAGACTTCAATTTAACATCTTATTTTGAGAAATTTAATCTTATTTTATATAGAACTAAACATTTTTCTTATTAGAAATGAATAATAATGGAGGAAGAAAATGAATCATTTGTTAACGTTTTGATAGTAATTGGAGTATAAAATTAAAATGTGACATGCAATTTAAAAATAAACTAACAATTTTTCCTTCAGTAGCCCTTGTAACTGTCGCCTGTAGGAAAGGTGACCTTCACGCGCAGAGACTATTAGAAGAGTCTGAGGGGCGGCAGTGATGAAAAGACGCAATTACACGACTTGACGTGGTCTTGACGTGAATAACACAGGAACAAAGGTCAGACTTAACGATCAGAAAGATTTTTCAATTTATTTTCAGAATTGAACAGGTTTTACATATTGAAATTCCGATGCATCGATCTTTGAAAGAAAAAAATTGGGTAAGGAAGATGAAAGATATTTTAGACTGACAGTCGCGCTCGATGTCTAATGGCTGCAGGAACAACCCAGAATTTTAAAATATTTAATGCAGGAGGAAAGTCAATGAATGGTTGAAGATGTTCACTGTATGGCGAGATAATTAATCTGATCAAAGATGGGTACAATTAGTTCCCAAGTCTCGCTTAGTTCTTCGGTATACTAAATGATAATACAAAACAAACTTAAGATATTTTCTTGAAAGAAAATGCATTTATCGAATAAAATGTAGAAAATATGAAAGACGTAAAGACCACTAAAAACCGAATAAAATATATAAAGTTATTTACACATGTGCTGTCTCCCCAATCTTTACAAGAAAAGTTCAATTCTGGTTGATAACTGGAAAAATCTGGTAGTTATTTGAAGTTTGTTCGTCTCTTTCGTACCAAAACCATGAACTACGGTTATGACGTTCTTTCACTGCCACCCTTCATTCTACTCTATCGCCGCCGCGAAGGTCACCTTCCCAAAGGCGACAGTTTTAGAGCTATTAAAAGAAAATATTGTCAGATAATAAATATAAAATCTCGTGCGATACCGAAATTTTATACCGGAATTATTATCTAAATTGATTAATAAATTTCTTCTTGTATTTTTAGTTCACTGATCTATTAAATGCTTGCGAGAAAAAGTTCCATTAAAAAATATTGGATTGAATTTCTCGAAAACTGAAAATAAGAGTATTACAAACAGTTGTAAAATGTAGTTCTTGCCTCAATAAGTTTTTGAGCGCAAACTGCATATAGACATAGTGAATATTTAAGAAGTTGACAGCGGCACGCAGTTGGTAGGACACCCAGTATCATTTTTGTATAAATGGCCAAATATAAAATATGCACAGGTATCAAACGTGGAGCAACAGTTCAACAAGTAATGTAAATTTAATTTGAATTGGGATTAAAACGATTGCGTAATCTTAAGTCTTCCTGTATGGACACAAATTTACCATGGTGAACATTAAATTGTCAGTCTAAATAGCAAAGATCCCGAAGGCTGTACGGCCCTAGCTGCCTCTGCTCGAAGGGTCGCGGGTTCGAATCCCGGCGTGGATGTTTGCATGTCCACGTTGTCCTTAAGTTTCCCTTAGTTACCTCAATGTTAAAATGTACGCTACTGACCAAGCAGTTAAAAAGCGAAGCCTTAAATTAAAAAGAATAATAGTGATAATTCCAATTACCTCTTCAGAAATTTTTATTTTCAAATTAAATATATTTTGAACTGCTGCTCTAGATGTGTAAATAGCTCTTCGTCTACGCAGTCGGGTTCGTACAAATTGCAACGTGGGTGCTTGAACGTCATGACCATAAAGCAAAATTCCCAACTTGGACGATTGCGTTGCAGGGGCTGAAGTGGGCGGAGGTGTCGACGGTGCGCGCCATGGGGCCCGAGCTGGTGGCCCTGCTGCCCGAGCGCCACCTGTCGGCGCTGCCCGCGGTCGCCGCGGCCGACCTCCTGCGCGTTCGCCCCGACGCAGCCGGCCTGGCCGCCGGCCTGTCGCACGCCTTCACGCGCGACCCGGCGCGCCGCAGGGAGTTTCTCGAGAGGGTGAGTGCGCGCGCCTCTGCGCAGGCTTCTCGTTCGACCTTCGCAGCGGTAGATCGGAGACGTCAAGGTCGATGCTCAGAGCGGGAGTCCGTGGCAAGGGTAGCGAGACGAAATCGTCCCTCCACCCGTTGATCGCCTCGCCACAAGAGCTGAAAAGGCACCCTGAACACTTTTTACACTTCACACTTGAAATACGATTAGGCGGAATTTAGATAAATTTAAGAAAGTTTCTTTTTTCTTTGCGAATCTTCTTAGTTGCATGCTATTCAACTTTGATAATGTTGCATACTAGAGATCCTAACAAAAAATTCGTAAAGATTTCTCAAATTTTCAGTACTTAATAAAAATGGAACTCAAGAGAATGTGCATAGATAATTTTCCCCCTACGTAAAGTTTTTACTGCCTTTTTGACTGAATAAATCTAAATCTACCTCGGAGCTAGTTTTTGAGAAATTTCATTATTGAAAATGTTGGTTTTTTACCATAAACTTACCATAAATAAATACCATTCGAGCATTATCTATAAAGTTCGAAATTTTTTATTTATAGAGTACCTTGTAAAGTTCTGTTACACTGCCTTCTGAGAGCAGTTACCAGTTATGTTTCCTTTCCCTACGCTTGTTGTTTGTAGCTCACCTCATCAGCTTGTAGCACACCACGGTGCCACGAAGCGTGGCACTGTCACCGGTAGAAGACCTTGACATCACTGAATTAGATTTTGGGAATTGTGCTAATGGTAATTTGTGTTGTAATCCTGTTCTGTATTACCAACATGAAGCAAGCGGACGATCAAAAAGCCACTCTAAGGCTACGGTCACCCAACAGGCGAAATATCTCGTTGCTCGCTTACTACCGGAAGACTGCGAACGAATCTTAATTTATTCGAAAAGCATCCGAATGTTGCACCCTAAATCCTTCGAATAGTCACAGAATTCTAGTTAATGGTTCGAAATGTTTGCGATAAGCACACTCCAGACCATAGACATAATGCAGGTAGTCTTGGTATTATGGATGGCCTAGACTGTCCAGCTGATTTCGGGCGAACGGAACTGGCAAATCCAACGAAACAATCTTCGTCCGATAGCCGATGCTTCCGGAAACAGTCAGAAGACGACATTCGGCTTCTCTGTATTTTTTTAACTTGGCTGATGACCTAAGGTCACGGTTACATCTCTTGCCTTATAAAAGGAATATTTATCAGTGTAAGCACATTTCCTACGGCAGGAGGTGTAAAAGACCGAAGGCCACAGCCCACTTAAAAAATTGAAGTATATAACCTTTTGAGTTTACCAGCACGTGTTAAACGGATCAGTCATAACGGATGCAAACAGACGTCGGGCCATAAACGTCGGACAAAATCGGTTACCCTGTGACCGTGCCGTATAAAGCTTTGGCGTCAGTGTACGTAGTCTGTTAAAAGCTGTTTCATGAATTTACTTTCTTAACGACCTTGAAGTTACTTTCAAAACACCATCCTGGAAGCATACCGAAAGTATTTTCCGAACAAGTTTTTAAAGTAGTTAAGAAGTAAATACGTGACATCTCCTTACAAAGATGTTTGTTTTCGTGATCGTAAATTAAATCAGTAAATTACATGGATGAATGATTATCTCGAATGAAATATTGTACGCCGCACGCAAGTGACTTTCCAAGATGCAATGGGATTTTTAGAATCCGCTTTCGACCTCGTCCGGGAAATCGCATAGTCGTGGAAAAACGGTTCTTGTAATGTAAATTACTGTAAATAAAATTTGTTATATTACGGGAAGTATTGAACGTGAACTGAATCGCAAATGATGGGCCTGAGTAGTTAATAATGTTGACTCCCGAATCGGTTTACAAATTTCTACATTCAGCTATTTACTCTATCGCTCTAATGCCGCTAATAACTCTGCCCGAGGAAGGGCAATTTAACGAACAGATTCGTAGTTGTCTGCGCAAGTTCTACATCAAATCGTATACTAATCTTTCTCGTACGATGCAAGAAGTACAAAATACGCAAAGTAAAAAACCTAGCTAATTTTAAATATTATTAATTTGTTTAGTAATATGTAGATTCTAGAATTGCGTGAATGAACTGAATACTAGCATGAAAGGTTTCGCATAGAAAATCTAATAGTTATCAATATTGAGTTGCTTCAAATGGATTACTTGCTGAAGTTGGAACTAATAATAATTTTTAGATGTTAGTTCTGTACAGAAAGACGGTACAAAAAGTCTTAAATTGGAGGTAGTTACCTTGACCTTACATATACAAAAACGTGACTTCGTATTTGAAGTTAATACTTCATATAAGAAAAAAGGCTTAATTTGTTTGGTATGGAGTCTTCGCGTGCGTGGTTTAAATCCCATTTCAGAAACGATTAACGTTTTGTCAAGTCGGCATCCCTTGCAATAAGATGGGTCCGGCTCTGAAAGCTTTAAATAGCAGAACATTCCAGTTAAAGAATAGTTTCCAGAAACGTCGCTAGTTTTCTCCCGCAAATTCAGGTTCGAGAAGTTTGGAAACGAAGAATGCAACTTTTTCGGTAGCATTGTAGGGACTTAAAAATTACTACAGTATGTTGAATGTTGCAACTAGTCTATGTAAACTATTGTTTTTATTAAACAAAATATCAGCAACTAAAATAATTTTTACTAAATTACGTTTATCCAGAGTATTTGAAGATTGTTGACATATGAATATGTGAAAACATTACGAAGATAAGATCCGTACGGCTAGCAAGATTGACGATACAGGGACCTATCAAACTTATTAGAGATAAACTATTGACCAATACTTAATAGTTATTCTTTACTGGAAGTTTGAAATCATATTGCACAGGTTAATTATTAGTTCTATTGAGAGGTTCTCTCGACCATACCTCATAACAAAGCTATATACAGAACTTGCTACAGTCACGATCCTAAATGAAATTCTACCGCAATGTGGTTTGGCTCTCCTAAGATTTTTCCGGTGTTGGTAAACGGAACATACATAATAGCAGCCTAAAGATTCAATGTTCAATCTTTAACGTAAGCAGGAGATTAGAATGGATCTTTCGAATTGCTGCAAATCCATACATGAAAGTCCGTAGACAGTTGGTAGTCAGACGTCTACTCAGCCAGGGGAATTTCTCGTTAAACTAGCCCGCTATAAAGTGCAAGCAAACGCACGATAGTATTGCTAAATTAACTTTCGCGAAAGATGAATATCGACATTAGATTCTAAAGTATAAGCAGATATTTGAACATGTACTAGAAGTTTGTACAGTAATAGTTTTTGAAGACGGAATAAACTGACAAGATTGTTCCTTTATAAAAAATATATCATATTGAAATCTAACATTTTCGCCCTAGAATTAAAGAAACTTCAAGATTTGATTGAAACCATGGATCAACTGTTCATTTCATACTGTTAGTCTGAATTAAAATCAAATAAAATTAGAGATCGGAATTTATACAAACGCTGATGCAACCTGCAGTAAGAACTCAGAGCTCAGATCTTGATTTTTGTCGTGTGCACTAAGCTGAATACTGATTTTTCCTTCTCAAAATCCTTGACATGACAAGTTTATAGCTGCTATCTTGAGATGTCTTAAGTGGGTTTTTGCTCGTAGAAAAACCGACTTGAGTACCAAAGGACCGGCTATGGGAGTTCTTAAGTTCCTGCAAGCCTGACAGTTCCCTGACCTTGAATGCGCAAAACATCTGCATCAAGTTGGAAGGTCAAGATGAAACCGATAATTATGGATATAACTAGTTCGTTCGAAGATGCGGTTGTTTTTTCAGACATTACATTTTTAGACTTGATTACATACTATGTCAATAGAACATAATGGATAGAATAACTTGTAGTTACGTTAATGCTCTGGTTAGCTCGCGTCAAGCGAGAATAGTGTCTCAATCGGAAATGGACTACTGGCGTTTAACAATTCCCATTATTTTCTGTGAAAAAACTATGTGATTACTTTTACAAATGCCTCGGTTAACGTGCAAGTGTAAGGAAGCTACGTGAAGGTCAATTTTAGAGAATGAAAATAAAAGTTTTGCCACGTAATTTAACGACTAAATTATTCTTTCGCTCCCTACAATTCGAAGTTAGGTATTTTTACTGAAGTAACCCTCTTTGGGAAGATACGAAGTCGTGTAAGATTTAGGTCAAATGTGTATACAGATCCTACAAAATGTTTACCTACAGGGCCCTGAACTTAACCATTAATATTCTATAAAAGTATGAAGATTCCTGGAATATCGATAATACTTCATAATTATATAAACACAAATATAACATCAGCTGTATGTCAATATTGGACACGTATGTGCGGGTCATACGATAGTAAATATATTCGTGAAAGGAGTAACAAAGATGTTCAGAATTCTATACACTTTTACAAATGACATCGCTTCGATTGATAGTGTTTAAAGTTGTGCATCGCGGATAAATTTAGTTAACTGGTACGTCAGTCTAATCACATACTTCGAGAATTCAGATTGAAGTGCCTACTCTACAGATTTAAGAAATGTACTAGAAGTGAAGGATTTTTCGGGCAGCAAAGCCAAAAGTTACCACCACAGTAAGCTTCCAGCTATTTGCAAATGCGTTAATATATCTATTTTGGTGAAATTGAAGTTTATCTTCAATTTTGTTCACATTTATGAACGAATGGGGCAGCGACACGCACATCTCGACTAAAACAGAAATATTGCAATGTAAGAACAGTGTGAGGGTTATTGTGTAGTGTGGCTAAGATTTGTTTATGCGTCAAGCTCTTAAACTAGATTTTGCCAGGCATTACAAGGGCTTGTGTGTAACATAAAGAATTGCCGTATGCATTGTAAAGATACTTTGAAACTTAATTTCGTTAAAAGCTACTATTAAAAATAAATCGTGTATTAAATGTATGCACATTCATTACAAGTCATGATTCGTGTTAGTCAGTGGTGTCCAGAGTAGTTAGGTTAAAATCAAATAATATTAAATTGGGATTTAAATGGGGTTGCCATGAATATATCAATGGCATTCAGGACATCAGAAATAACTGCAAATATATTTTTATACAACTAAATAGTCACGAAACAAATACTATTACAAGGAAATGGTATATAAAGTAAATGGCTAAATAGAAAATGAATACATTGCACACTTTAAAGAATAACAGGCTACCACTTCTTGTAGGACGAATTTCTGGCTTTCCAGATTACTCAAATCATTTCTTTATTTTTCAATGACAAACTTTGTGAAATATTTCAGGGAACTTAAATAAAATATTAAATAAAAATGTCCTTGGCGGATATTAAAACCTTATTTTCAGTTCTGCATTCCAGATTCTTGCCAGTAACACGTTGAGACATGCACTTAAATTCAAACCACGCAGTACATTTCTTTATCTATTTTTTCAGCTCTGATTGCACCATACAAGAACAATATTTGCATAACAAAGGAATTAACCGCTTGCGGTCTCGTATGTAGCGCATAGTCCTTAGTAGTTCGTAGGTGGGCTTAAGTTGTTTTTGTAGGACAGTATGAACATTTGACAGAGAAAAATGGGGCGGGTCAAGGGGACATATGTTGATAATCAGGACATATCCCGCTTTTTGACGAATGGCACCCCTACATTTAAAACTATGAAAGATTGTTCGGCCATGCTAAGCATTTAGTGGCTTACCCATGGTGAATGTCCAGAAGCCTGCGCGAATTTATAAATGTAGGTTTTATTACATTTATTCAGTGAGACTTCATTTTAAATAAATTATGAATTACAGATAAACAACAAATTTTCAATTCAGCATAAATCGAATAATTACTCATAAAGTTTGCTAAGCACTACGCGTATTGCCTGCCTTATGAAAGATAGTTATACAAAATTTTCTACACGCTACAAAGAAATCTACAAAAACTTGAATAAAAGTTTTAGCACGTTGAAAATTTGACTGACTTTATCATAGAATGTGTGCATCAATAATTCATGTTCTTGCTCTGACTTCTAATTGTTTGGAATGGGCTTTCTTGAAACAATTAGCTCCTACAGTGTCCAGTTACACTAAAATGTCTGGGGAACTTTGAAGCCATTTGCGATATAACGTTTTAGAAATCACAAAAAGAAAGTATCTAATTTTTTTAACTAATGGGATGGTTGATCTGAAAAATAAATAGTAGAAATTGATTTAGGACGTTTGTATAGATTGCATGTCATTTAACCTGAAAATTTGTTAAAATATATTTAGTTTTATAAACTAACGGATAATACAGAAAACATTAAAATTACCGGAGGTGTAGAGAGATAAGAAAGCTCTCGGTAAAAGGAGAAAACGACACTCTTTGTGCGCGGCGAGAATGGACTTGGGCGTGACGCATAAGCGGCCCGAGTGGCGTAAGGAAAGAGCATCGGCTGCAGAGGGGAAAGTGGTCGGTTGCAGCGCAGGCAAAGCAATTGCTTCTTTCCCTCCCTCCCTCCCACACGCCCCCTCCCTCCACGGCCCCCTCCTCGCGGTTCCTCGCCGCATATCGAGCAGACTTTCACCTCGGCCCACTCACTTTCTCCTTGGGGGCTCCGCCCTGCGCAAAACAAACAACTCGAATACACGTTTGCGGCGAAGATTGTGTCCAGTGGGAGCGCGAGGCGCTTTCGTGGTGGGGGCGGGAGCGGCGTGGTAGGTCAACGGCCGGGCCATCTTCGTTTGAGATGGTGCAGTGGAGTTGATTATCAGTTATCTAATCGTAATTGCGATCGCGGTTGTTTAAATATGCGCTCGATGTATCACTGTACAACAATTTTTCGAACAACTCAAAAGCCAAAGGTTCACAAAAATTGTAATATACATAAAAATTTCAAACTATTTAGGAGTGTAACTCGGTATATAATCTAAAAAGAGACAAATTGAAATTAAGTCGAAAATATTGCACTAAATGCGGGAAATATTTACGATCCATCCTTCAGTTATTCTTCTTGGTTAGATTCGAAACTTACAAAAACGTATAAACAAGAGCCACAATAAACCATGCATTATAGACACGAAACCAAATTAGCACGGTCGATGTCGCTAATGTGAAAAGGTTAATTTCCACCCTTCTAGAAGTTTCTGGAAGTAATCTTCAGGTAACCAGCAGCGTTGTACAAAATTCGGTAAAAGATTGTTTAGGCAAGGATCGCAAGGACTTCAGCATAACAATATAATAAAATGACTTGAAACGTGGTTTTGAGCAATCTAATATTTTCGACCGAAAAAAACTTAAGATTTCCTAATTTTTAGACCCCCGCCCATCTGGCTTTTGCCATTTTCTAAGTGTTTATGTACGTTGATTTTTCGTACGCATAGAATATTTTAAAAATCTGGAATGTATGAAAATAGCTTTCTAAATATTCAATAATAAAAACAATTCAGGTAATTTTGGTGGATAATTTTAACTTCTAACGAGCTTAACTGTGAAGGAAAAGCAATTGGTATTTCAATGCATTCTAGGTCCTACTACTTAAAAACTGAAATTTTCTGCCATTTCATGCAAACGGAGTTTACTTTTCGGAATTTTAGAAGTGAAATAAACTTAAAAATGATTGGTTTTTTTTTCTAGGACTTGCGCTAGGTTTGTTATAAAATAACCATTGAAAGAAATCTCCTGCTTCGCAATTTATTTTTAGTAATTTGTTCGTAAGTGAACCAACTTAGAATTAAGTAGGAATGTCAATCTGCGTCCGCACGAGCGACGAGAAAATTAAATGGCTACTTCCCCACTTAGGAAGCCCAGCATTCCTGTGTACACGTACAGCTTGACCAGAGTCCGCATTAATTTCTTCTCTAAATTCTGAAAGGGGCGTGTTCGCGGTGGCTGACGCACGGAAGAAAAGGGCAGAGTACTCAAAGTAAAACAAAGAATAGGTTTATACGAAAAGGTTCCCAGATGTTTTCTATCGAACAACCGATATTTCAATTTTATTTTTATGCGTACTTTAACTACTTCATTCCACATGTCATTTTCTTTAAGTTCATGTACAAATGGATTGCCGCAGGACAGGAATGTTTGAATAAAAAAGTTAAATTAGTAAGAGTAGTAAATAGGAGTTAATTTCCCGACATTGTTATAAACAAATGTAATAACACTTAAAATTGAAAAGTAAACTTTAACATTTAATAAGGCAATTTCTTTTAGACATAATTACTTGTCCATTGAAAATCCCTTATCAAGTTTACGTAGATTTAATGACGCTCGTATGATTGTCTATTTCGAAAGAAACCTTGGAATTCTAAAAGACGCAATCTTTTTCCTTCCACTCGGCCCCAACTCGCGTACGAAAATTCATCTCCTCTCCACAGTCGACCGGAAATGGGCAGCCTGCCCCGCGCCGACCCGCCGCTTCCCTCGCGTGCTGAAGATTACGAAATCGATTGCACTGCCCGGCTGAAGGGCAGCCGGAAATCACGCTGCTGTGAAGAATTTGATCTTTTCACGATCGCTCAGTGGAGCTTCCCTAAGAAAATTCCAATTCTGAGGAGGAAGCGAGCAATGCTAGGTTTCGGAAGTGCGGGAGTGTAAATCTTCAAAAATTTACCTTTTGCTCTTTTAAACGATTAATGTTGGATTTCGCATTTATTTGGAATGGTTACCCAAAGAAAAACGTAATGTGAACATGATCAAAACACGATCACGCCTCATTCACCCACTTCCACTTGCAATTACTCATCAGTGTCTAGGGCAGCGGGCCCGACAGCATCGGCATAATTAGCGGAGTATGGTTGCAGTGGGAAATGGAGTGCGTATCTGAATTTGTGGTTGCGTTCCTTTAACTATAAAAATTCCCGGAGTGTGGATACCGCCCGATATGAATGCGGGTGGTTTAGACTTGCACTTCTGTGAGACGGGCAGACGGATTGACGGACCTACAGATCTTAAAGAGAGCTAGAATGCAACTCAGCGTTGTTAACGAGTGGAGTTACTTCGATGGATGTTACTTCGTCCCAATGGTAAAGAAGTTTTAATTTTTGCTACACCTCAGGTCGTCTTGTAAAACTGTTGGCTGTTTAAGTTTTGGAATGAAGATTGAACGCAGACTCGGCAAATCTTGGTTGAAATGTTTGCCGTAATGTATTCAAAAATATGCTGTTGTCGAACTGGCAAAGTACATTAAAACGTAGACCTCAGCAGACAAAATCAGCCATTGCATACATAAAAAGTTGTTTCACGTATGGCGTATTAAGAAAATGAAATTATGTTTTAGAGGTGAATATAAATTTGTACCAGCAGTTTCATACCTAGCAGAAATTATGAAAGGTTTCATAGAGCTAACTTCTGTGAAATAATTCCCTCTGTCTGCTTTCTACTGTATTTTCAGTGCGCTCTAAAAACGTTGTCGCAAAAGCTATAAATGCCACGAGCAACAGAAGTCGGGCGCGACAGGTCGCGAAGGAATCGTTAAAGGATAAGAAAGATTGCGCCAATCGTCTTCGCACAGGGGAAACATTATCACTAGTAGCAGCGGCTACATGCTATTTATCAAGGGCTAGTTACCAATCACGTTGCAACACTTAAAATAATTTGTCTGAGCAAATGTAACCTGTATTAAACGAGGATAGTGACGTGATTCAAACTGCACCACCGGTGTGTGGAGGGGATAGTATTGCGTAGTCTTGTGAAGCATGTCCCCTCCCCACACACATTTATCGAGCAATGTTTTACTATAAATTTGTCTTAAATATCTTGGTAGTTCAGCCCTCTCGACTTTTTAATGAATAAATTTATGCCCTTTCATTGAACCTTTACGATGCCGAAGAACCTTTACGATGCCGAAGAACCTTTACGATGCCGAAGAACCTTTACGATGCCGAATTCATGAATTCTATATTGTGAGGGTCGCGAAGGCTAGATGGGATGTGGGATGGCGAACCCAGCTCCCTCCCTCCCTCGGAGACGCTGCTTTGCAGGCGTAAAGCAAAGTTAGGCCGCTGGTGAAGGAAAACGGAAGCGCCCTGCTGACTCGATTGTGCCGAGCGCCGGAGGTCAGCGGGAGCGCTTCCCGTCGCGCCGGAAGGCTCGCTTCGACAGAGAGCTGCCGGGGAGACTGTTATCTGACCGCGCCACCGCTCTCACGCAGTAATAGCTGCTCTTGGGAAACGCTCGCCCATTCACACGGGCTTCTGAAGCAGCCCAAGATGTGAAGAGATAATTCCAGCGGCAACACTGTGGACGGTCTCCGCGTCGTAATGCTTTACAAAATGGCTCTAGAGTGCAGGTCAAGGATTTTACTGTGCTTGCTCGTTTGATCTGACAAGTTAATAGACTCGGTCTGTGCCCGTAACGACATTTTGATAAATTTCGCTTCTAGTTAAAAGGTTTAGTGTAGAGTACAATTCTATTTAGGTCTTGCAAACGGATGGAACATACTGTGGAATACTACAGTTGCTCTTTTAATTCGGATTGAGAAGTTTGACTTCGGGCAGACAAAATCTTCCGTAAATTTAGATATTGAATCAGTAGCAACTTGGTATAGATATTTTTGTAATAGATTAAATCGTGGGACTGTTTAATGCCAAATGCTCTTCGGTAAAACAGGTTAATATTGAAACTTTAATATTTTCGATCGCCTCAGCAATTTGTGTGATTATGAAAGCTACTCGGGCCATGTGTTGTTAGGCAAGTACTTGCATGGTGTGTATACATGTCCCAACTATTGGCCACCCCGTAACTTCTAAATGGTTCAGTTTTCGCTCAACAATGCGAAATCCCAGGGAAAGTGATGTGCAGTGGAGATACCTTGAAATATTTGTAGAAAGATAACCTGCAGATTCTCTCGAAAAATTCGTGTAGAGGTTATTTTAAAATTGGAGGTGATGATGAATTATTGGATTCACTTGCAATGTATTGTTAACAAAACAATCACTTGGAATAAGTGTGAAATTATTGTATACAGAATCCAGCAGATGGTAGAAAACCTGGGCATTTTCTGCATTTGAACATGTCTAAAATGATTTACTCTTGAAGATTGAAATAAATAGAAATGTCAATGTAAAACATAACTTCAGCTTTTATAAAAGATAATTTCAAACGGAACTATCAAATAGTTTCTTAGTCTACCAGAATAAACCATTTTCATTCAGATTCTGCAACAATGCAATACTAGTTATTCAAATATTTGGTCGGACTGTTACAAAAAAAATCAGGGAAACGTATACTGCAGATTGTTTAAGATTCTGAACAAACATTTGCAAAATATTTCATTGAACTTTCCGACGCATTAAATGAGCACAATTCTCAATGCTCTGTACAAAATTTCCTAAAATTTCGTGGACTTTAATCTTTTTCAATCTCGTGAAACCAGTTATCGTTTGCATCATGTACAATGGAATTGCTAATTTAGGGATTGTCGGACTCTGGGAGCAAAGTACAAATAATAGCATGCAAACCTCTAAACTTCACAAAACTTCCTGGGAAGGCTACTTCCCTATTTTGAGCTGTTATGACCACCATGAATCTGTGAATTCATTTCCTTTTTTTCGCATTTCTACGAGTTTAGTACTTCTTAAATAATACTCGTCAATTTTGGGCAGGGTGTATTTAAATTCTCTCGTTACGTATGCACATAAAGTACGAATACTTTCTCCGAAAGTGTCAGATAAGACCTAAAAGTACGTATGTAATCGCATAAATTAATTTAAGAAATCTAATCCACAGTAGACAGATTACGAGAATTTGACTAGAACTGTAAACATAAGCAAGTTACACTTCTAGATGCTCGTTTTAAGTTTTCCAAAGTTCTAAATCATTGCATTAAAGTGATAAATTGCCAACTTTCATAAACAGAGCGAGTGTCTTAGCGAGGGAAGCCTTATGCAAATTACATTGACTCGGGTAGAACCAATTTATCTACGTCTAGAACAAACTTGTTCTTATGAAATGTCTACGAAATTTCCCTTCAAACGCAAATGAAACTTTAAAAAAACTGAGTTTTTAAAGGGTAATGGAATGGCTATTTTCTTAGTGTTTGAAGAGCTTAGGAAAAAGATTAGACAGCCTTTAGTAGTTTTTTCTGAAAACGTGAAGTGTCAAAATTAGGACATTAACTTTACTAAGACCTCCAACCCGCATAGATAGTAATCCGCGAACTCGAGGGAATTTTCTAAAGCTTTGCACGGGTCAGAAGTAACAGGAACCTTTTGTTTTTCTTATTACATTTACTAGGGTCGATGGGGATGATGGGAAAGTTTCAACATCAATTTAGTCGTGCTAATTTAGACTGCTTTTACTCTTTACAGCTTCATTGTCCTTGTGCAACAGGTGTATTGACAGTTGACGTGTATGTTGTATTGAAAATCATTTCACCTTTCAAGCAAGTGTTGTACGTAACACGGGAGTGACCGTATTTCTTCCAACTCGCCAAGATTATGCACTACGCAGTAAGAATCGTAAATTGTCCCAGTCCATGACACCCAATCGATCGACCTTCAGTCGATTCGACAATCTCCAGCAATGTAAATAAAGTGTAGCCGGCTCACTTCCTTCTATATGCTCACCTCTTGGGTAAGCTCTCCTGAAAAGTGGTGCCCCGCCTCGGCCAAGGGTATTCGGACGTCGCGGGTACCGCCAGATTTGAGATGCCAATCGGATCTCCCTGCTCGACGGAAGGCCGCGTGTCCAGGCGCAGCGCTTTCTCTTGTCCCTCTTCCTTCGCGACTCTCTCCTCGCTTCCTCGCCCGTCCACGAATTACGTCATGGCCCCGGCGCCACTGTCGCTGGCTTTTTCCGATCCGTGTTTAAAGCATCTCGTGGTGTCTGCCATTAAAACGAAACTGAAGTGTGTTGTCAAAATGTCGAGTTCTGAGTATTAATATAATGGAATAACTAAGGAAGCACATTAGAACATTTTTAAATTTGTGAAGGAAAGACGTGGTTCGTGTTGTGAAAATTGACGAAATTGATAAACATTTTTTGTTTGTATATTTGGTTAGGTTCCTTTTCAGAAGCTGAAGCAGTTGCTGGAGTCGCAACATGTACTAACGAAGGCCTTTAGTTTCTAAACGCGAAACTTTCGGATTTCCTATCTTCTGAATTGACTATAGAGCAAATCTTTAAACAATACCACGATATAATATTGTGTAATACATTCAACTGAACGTGTTCTTAGAATGTCACCGTATTAACTGTCAACAGCCTCGTGTTAATAAATTTAAATTATTTTGTATGCATGTAACATCGTAAGTGGTCTTTGAGAACGGGTTTCAATAATTTCCAAAGCTTCAGAAATGAAACTAATCCACCAAATTATTTGGTTCCCGATAATATTCGCAACTCTCGAAAGTGTTCGACAATGCACCCACGGGGTACTTCAAACGAGTCCCATGTTACGTAAACGCAGACAGGAAGGCTGCGCTTGTAATGACGCGAGTGCTGCGCGCAGTGTGTGTGCGCAGGTGGCGGCGCCCACCGAGGGAACGACCTCGTGCGCAGATCAGGAAAAAATTCGAATCCTACATTTGGGCACGTATCCCTCGTCAAGCTGCTTTTTGTATCATAAGTGATTTATGCAGTGGTCAGAATAGGTTGTTGGTTTTTAATTGAAATTTCAAATTAAGAAACAAATGGATTCAAATATTCGAACAATGCATTAAAATAACGCGAAATTGTTCATGATTTTGTGAATGAAAGCGGCTTTTGCCGTAACTTTACGAAGGAAAGCTTTACTCTTATTGGAGAAGAAATGTCTGGCTAAGACATGGAAGGTTTAAATTTTGTTAAAATGGTGTTCACACACTTTATAATAAAAGAATTGAAATTATCTGTTATAGAGACTAGAAGATACTCGTGTACATTTTAAATTTATTTAATTTTGTGTAAAATTTTTCCCTGGAACACGCTTTGTGTACTTTAGTTCAAAAATGACACATTGATCTGAATTTTTTTTGAATTCTGAATTTGAAAATTGCTTTAGGTAGCTTTTAACGCAATGTCTGGCATCGTACTAATTTTCATACATGATAGTATATTTTAATGGGTAGCATTCAAATCATATATTTTTGACGAATTGATTTTGACCACAAATTAAAACAGTCTTAGAGATAAACTGATCTAGTACGAGACTTAAGGACCATTAATTAAATGTTATTTTTTCTTACATTGTCGGTATGGGAAACGATTCAGAGCTGTGAAGGAAGATCAATATTACAGTAGTTGTTTGTGTAGTTTTATAGCGAGAAACCAGTTACCCCTCATGTGCAGTGTATAATAGATAAACAGATTGATAAAACCTCTTAAGTTTTTAATTCATCTGCACTTCCACCTTGTTTTGTAAGCTGTGGCACGTGGGGCAAGAAGAGTGGCGCCGCAAATTGCTTTTCTCCTTCATGAAATAGTCGATGACGTCAAGACAAATTAGCAGGAATTGTAAGACCCCTCTCGGTTCTTTTTTTGTTACAGACGTAAGAGTTTGAACGAAAGTTTTCCTTCATGATGTCTTGGTTATTTCACATTTTGGTTTGAAGCTTTAGAACAAATGCAGTGTTCCTCAATCGAGGTTTCTGTTAAGGAGTTTTGTTTTTGACACAGGCTTAACGCTACGAAGGATCGTAAAAACATTAATTTACCACACGCTACTAAGATTAAAGAATATCCCAATTCCTTTAAAGGGGCTTAGTTGCCTAGAAGTAGTGCACTATGCTTCGACAAAATCTTGCAAATTACAAATGTCATAAAATTTCATTCAAATTGAAGTTTTTAACAATTGAATAGTGCGACCGCTCCTTAATAATTCAAAAATATTTCCTTGCAACAATAAAAAACGAGTACTAGTCAGGCGCTTTGAATGTGTCCAATTAGTTCAAATAAGGTACTCATCCATTTTTATCCTCTTGCTCCTTTTTTTACAAGAATTCAATCGTATTGTTTATACAGTTCACACATCAGTTTGTCAAAAGTTCCACTACAGGCCTGAATATTTAGTACATTACAAATCACGCCTTTGTGAAAGACGCGGGATCTAGCTTGTAGAAGTTGCTTTAATCTTCATTCGGCATATATGTCAATCTGTTATCATGGCAGTGATTGAAATGTTCTTTAGCACTCATTTACAATGCACAACTCTCCATAGATACAATTAAACTAGAGCGTCATTCATGGTTCCTGCTGCGTAGTGGTGTAGATTAGTCGCGAGTTAAAATGCAATGGTTTCAAAATGTGCGTAGTACAGAATTATGTATAAGGTTGCGACTCCTTAATGGAAGACTGATAAACCCTTACCTAAAAACTAAGAAGGAATTCGCCAGAATATAAGATGGACAGATGCCAGATTACCACATGGACGTGTTTGCACTGCTTCAGTTATCTGGGGAATTTTTCATGTAGACTTCCTAATGCTTATTTTATTAAAACTATTGGTAACATCTCTAAAATACTTTCTATTTTTTTAAATTCGAAGCTGTTTATGAAATTATATTAGCATCTTATCACTCTAGTACTTCATAACAAGAGAATATCAATCAGGCTCAAGATAAAAATTTCCCTTAACGATTTTTGGTGTTTTCAATTTCTTCCCTGATATAAAGTTGTATCTAAATTTTCTATTTTTTAAATGATTACTTTTATATTTGCCTTATTCCCAATGACTTAGTGATTACTTTGTTGAAAAGTAGTTTCGAGAAATTGAGCAAATTGTTCCTTCACATACGAATCTTTTCGTCCCGGTGCGAGGGGGCGACGCTATCGCAATTGTTTACCTTTTAACGACGTCATAAGCTTCGGTACCCGAGTGTTGTGATCGGAACAGATTGTCAGCCCGTACCACATGTAGAACAACTAGAATGTCTCAAGAGGCAAAACACCTGTTGGCCACGCGCATGAATTTGCAATCGACCATTAAGTTTTGTTTAACGACTGACATGTTGAACAAGTCGCTCGTACTGTTTACATTGAACGCTGTGTTAAAAGCATTAATGAAAGTAGTAAGAGATTTACTGCACTAAAGCGATGCCTAAAGTTTATCTAATTCAGAAGATGGTATGAATAAATACTGTCGAGAGTGTAAACGTTGATAGTGAAATGACTACGTATTTTTATTGAGTTTTTCAATTTTACTTAATTTTACACTTAATCTAATTTGATAGCTGGTTTCCACATTCATAGTTAGTTGCGTTGGTTCCACTATTTACCTCGTAAAACAATCGAATTATGAACGCTGTTCGGAAATGTAAGCGCAAAAACAACTTGCAGTAATACGACTTGCTACATAAAATCTCTGAAATTCTATTTATGTTCTAGGAATAGTTTAAATATAGAATATCCCTAGAATCGTGAATGTGGAAATGAAGGCACTGGGTTCATGGGAACGTTTCCCACTTTCAACACCTAATTGCGTGTATGTGGGTATAAGAGGTGTTCTCATGCAAATAGCCCGCAGGTTACTCTTTTGGTTACTCATTAGTATGTTTATTTATCTTGTTTAGTTTTAGTAAGCGCATGTAATGGGGAATATTTTTTAAAGCTCGGGTAATGGAACTAATTAATTAGCTCTTACATTGTTTTTGTCCTATGAACAGCTGGTCCCAAATCATTTCAGTTTACATGTTACTAATGTGTTAAGGGTTTAATGAACTTGCTTGGGATAAATTACTGGTACCATCGAATTACTCTTAAGACCCTCCTTGAGAACTTCCAATTAACATGAAATTTTCAGATGTGCACAAGAAATTCCCTTAGAAAATTCACCCATGATCTCTAAACGGTACAAACACTACCTTGTATAGTATACTGTTCCAAATTCTCGGGTAATTCTATGAATTATTGAATGTTTTGTAGTATTGACATCTATCTTCTCCTAAAGATACTTACTCCAAAACAAGTTTGCCAACTAAAAGCCAGTCACCATGACACTCTCTTGAGTATTTTAGTATTCTTTTCAAGATTCTCGTAATCCGTCTTGCTGTGGTTACACAAGAGCCTCGGGCGAAGATGTCGGTTTGCAACGTTCCCATTTCCAAACTAAACGGGGAGAGGTGACCCAATGGACGGTTAGGACACGCACATTGAACGCTCAGTATGTGCAAATAATTGCTAAAATTATGCAATTTTTGCAATGAGCTGGACTTCACCAGATCTATAAATAATAAATAACCCCACTTAAAATCGCAATGAGAATCTAGATCAGATGGCATTTATAACGGTCAGCTTGTTCTATGGGACGTCTTTAAAAAAATTGTATTCTAAGAATTATGAGCTGCGGTAGTTTAATAAGGCGGCTGTTGAATCTTACGAGCGCCGTCGTACGGATGATTTTTTTGTTGGGTTGGTTTCATGAAGTCTATAATGGTAAGAGGTTGGAAAGTTTTTTTTGTAATACAGAGTGGTAAATTGAATTTTATTTGCGAGTAGGAATGTTGTGGGACGCAAGGCTGAATTGGTCGAGTGGGTGCAATCTATAAAGAAAATTAAAGACTTTTTACCAGCGTATAAACAGACATAATTGATTAAATTTGAAGTTACAAATCAATTAAGGATACTTAGTAGTTGTAGCGTACATGAAAGTTTAGATTTTTGTTGCATTCAACTTTCCTAGTTATGTGAGACTTTTAGCGTAAGTGCAAAATTGGAACTTCAATGAGCTAAACTGCCTAAGAAACCGCTTTCACTAGTTTCTAAAATTTCAAATTTGCCATTTGAATTAAAGGTATTAGTTTAAAATTAATTCGTTGGATGATGAAGTAATTCTTCGCAGTTGAAAGACGGCGGTCGTAGGCACGATGCTAACTTGAAGGTCAAAGACAGCGGACAGGTTGGCATCTGTTTGAATGGGGGGTTCCCAAATCTGTCGAAGAGTAGCGTTGTCTTCCACGGCGGAGTCAGCATATAATTGCTGTCCGCGTCATGGGAGGACGTAAGTTTCGGGTCGGCCATTTTTGCGTCCTTCTAGGGAACGCTCAGGGCAACGCCTGGATGAAGGTAGCGATGGCGACGAACTTCGGCGGCACTATGGATGGAGCGGCGTCACCGGAACAGCAATTAAATGAGAAGCTTCGGACTCCGGTTCGTAAATGCGAAGTTTCGAAACAGAGGCGTTGCAGGGAGCTGAGAGGCTTGAGCGTGTGGTGGTGGATGGGTGTCCGGTGGCCTCGCTGGGGCCGCGTGGAGGCTGTGTCTGGGAGTGGGCGGCCAACATGCCGCGCCCCAACGACACGGTACGAGAGCTGGCTGGTGGCCGCGCGGGCTTCCGCCTGCTGGCTCCCTGCCGCGCGCGCTTTGTCGATGCGGAGGAGCGGCCCAGGCTAGTAAGTATTGCTGCCGCACGTTTATCTACGCCCAACACCGCAGGTCGGTCCTCACAGAATCCCATGTAGGATTCCCTGGGTTTAAGAATCTCTAAAACTATCTAAAGATCATGTAAGTGTTGAAAATAAGTTTTTATCCTATGTCATCTAGAGACTTAGTATTTATCGTTTTGAATGCTCTTCTCTAAGTCATACATCAAGATAAAGTTTAAACGTTTCGGCATATTTGCTTTGAAAAACGGTTCCTAGTTTTTTATACACGTGTATTTTGAATTTGTACTCGTCAAAGTCTGTGTGGTTCGCGAGACTGTATGTTTATAATGCAGGGTAGTCTTCTAACAGTCGACGTAGTAGTTTACGGAAATGGAGAACCTTGTTATAATTATAGTTAGTTTATTTAGTTACGAGAGGAACTGATACATTAGAATATTAGGAATCGTTTGGAAGGGAAATGTAATTTAGAGTACGGAAGAATAGTAGCAGTTTTTAAAAGGGTTACGATACATTCAAATTCAAATTGCATTTTTTTAGGTATTTACTTATCATTAATTGATTGCCGTTATTGTGTTAATAATGTGAAATGTAAAGACGAATAGGTTTGTAGAGATCTTCATTAGGCAGATTTTCCTGCCGAAGCTAGCGTGGTTTAAGGAATGCCGTAATGGCAGCAAGGCGGAACGGCGTACATAAACATAGTATACAAAATAGGCAGAAAAAAAACTTAAACGACTTAACTCCCCGAACGGCATGATAGGAGACCATTTCGGTGGAGGCTTGAGACCTTGCCACAAGGGTTTCCTAGGGCAAGTGCCCCTCCCCGGAGGGAGCTAACCTGGTTCTGCGCGGAAATCCTCCGGACAAGCCCGATCCGGTAAGACGGCGTGTCCACCGTCCGCCAGCGCGGGGAAACACGCAATCATAAAGTGTTCAGCGAGAGCAATGTGAGGAGCTTCGAATGCACCCGGCGCATGACGTGCGCACGCGCGCGGTGAACTCACCGAGCGTCAGTGGCTGTCCGGCTATCGCACAGTGTTCATCCGTACTTCGCCCGGACGTCATGAACTCGCGAGACGAGCGCCGTCCTTGCCATCGTTGGCCGTACCCGGCCGTTCGCGCCTTGGCCTCTCCTTAGCTACAAGCATCTCCGTCACCCGTCCGGCCTTCGCGTGGTAAAGGGACTGCTTTGCGTGACAGGCGAGCCTGCGGAGTCGGCAGAATAGCGTTGGTTCTTGTGTGTGTAGGTCGGACTTCACAGACACTTATTTCCTACTGGTCACCGAAGTCCGAGATGTCGTTGTCTTAAAAAATGGTAAAGTCTTGTTTTATTGCGAGGCGGCTTGAACTATTTCAGTCTAAATTGAATGAAATAGACAAGGTAACTGGAAAATGGGCACGTGGGCTAATAAATGATTGTCTGGCGACGCAAACCCATATTACTCCACTTCAAAATTACTCCTAGACATTTTGTTAATGTGGGCCAAGTCCTCCGAATACTTGATAAACCCTTTACAAAGTGTATTAATGGGTTAAGACGGAGCGGGAAATCTGCGTAAACTAGACAGTATTTGAACAACTTGCAGAACATAAATCGCAATATTCGGCATTTCGAGACTCCATTATGCCAGTCTTCTGAACTGGCCTTGACACCAATTTTTAAGTAATTATCGAATTTTAAAGTGGGCTAATTTTAAACGTCCTGCGACTTCGCCACAAACTTTGACGCTTGACTTCACGGGTAGGCAGATGGTAATGTTTGGGAACTTACCCGGAAACGCCAAACCATCTATTATCTTTGTGGAGTAAAGTTCCTTAATTGCTGAACTTAGTGAAGTTTTTTCCTCTACACTTGTGAGCATGTATTCATTAGGGTTATATTACGGGTTGGAAGGTTTTTTACAACCATGCACTTCACATTCCCTAATATTGGAGTCAATATAAAAGTCACAAGCTCTTACTTGAAAAATAAAATATTCTGGGGAAGTGCCACTATGACAAAGTACCCGGGTCTTCATTGGTTTACGCAATTGGCTCTGATGATACTATTTGGCCTCTTTAGAGTAGATTTGTCACAGGCTTGTAACATTAGATATTTTTCATCTCGAAACTGTTATAAAACAGATTGTGGTAAACAGTTCTTTGCATAGGGTTCCGGATGGGGGTGAGAATATGAACAATATAATATTATTGGTTACTGTAAAAGAGGCAATCTCGGAAACCTTTAGCTTTGCGAAACATATTGGGACTGCATTGCTCCTATTAGCGACAGGGTGGTGAAAATTAGACTTATGAGTGTGCTTCCTCGTTCCCACCCCACCTCGTAACTTCTTTCGCGGGTATTAGTTGAAGATTTTTCCGCAGCTCATTTTAGTGATTTAATCGACCGTAATTTAAAACTGTCGAGTATTTTCTTTAGTAGACATAAAGTTGTTCTCAGCTTAAGGACGGCTATTTTCCATAGTGGTGCGAGACTCCTTCAAAGCGATGGCTAGGATAGTTGTTTTTTCTGTAATGGCAAACCATATTTTTGGATTTGATTCTACTACGTTATCGTGCTCGATACGGGCGGTCAGATATTCTTTGCGAGGGAAGACCTATAGAGAATTTTGTATCAGGCGTTAGTGTGTTAACTGTGGAAAGTTGCAAAGTGGGTCACGCGGAGGGAGGGGCGGAATAGTGGCATATGATGCTAGTCAACAACTTGTCAGAACCGCTGGATAACCGGGGGAAATCCAGCCAGTCATGGAGGCAAATGTAGCGCTGGTTTCTAAGTTCTACATTCCTCGGCTGTTGATTATAGCGCATCGGAAACTCTTTAAACACTGGCAGTCTGACGAAGGAATGTTCTAAGCAGGTTAGTCCCAGATAGCTGGCGGATTTCAACGTTATCCTACATAGTAGTTTTTCAATTCAGCAGCTATCTAAATATTTCTAGCTGTCGAATACTGATTTTGCTTTCGCATGGTTTTCCAGTTAACACAGGACAATGCCAGAGCAGTACTAGCACACGCAATCATTTCATCGCGATTAGGACTGTTTTCTCAACTCTTCTCCCCCTGGAATGATTTACACAACTGTATGCTTTAAGCTTCAACTCGCTGACGGAGGCTTAAAGCTTCCCGGGCCATAGCGGGCTTTCTGGGGGATACTAGGAGGGAAACCC
>BOPP01000035.1:9009740-9041723 GCA_017312745.1 Gryllus bimaculatus
AATATTAAAATTACAATTACAAAAAACTAAAAAAACAAAAATTACAAAAAAGTAATGTTATTTATAATTTAAATTTAATGTAATCTAAAAGTTGTTAGTAGTTAGTGGAAAGGAAATGTTATTTAAAGCAACTTATAAATAGAGAACATAAGAGGTTAAATGGATAAAATGTTACAATAATAATTTTCAAATAATTTTAAAATCGTGTCTGAGATTAAAAACACAATTTGAATTAAATAAGATTGTGTGCTTTAAATATCTGCGCGCTACGTGGCAGCCTGGTATTCACCCCGAGCGACTGTGATCTATTAATACAGAAAGACACCATCACGCGTCGCTCGATCCTGGAGGAAAAATTGTATTTCTAAGAAGAACTGAGCTGCAGGTAGTTTAACATAAGGCGGCCTGTTGAATCCTTAACGAGCGCCAGTCGGTACGGATGACTTTTTGTTCCGGTTTGGTTTCATGAAGTCTATACATCGGTACAGAATTAGGAAATAGTTTTTTTGTAATAAGAGTGGTAAATTGAATTTTATTTCGCGAGTAGGAAATGTTATGGCGACGCAAGGCGAATGGGTCGAGTGGTGCAATCCTATAAGCAAAATTAAAATAACTTTTACCAGTCGTCATAAACAACCGTATTGACTTTAATTTGAAGTTACAAATCGATTAATGATACATTAGTCAGTTGTAGCTGTCACACGAGTGTATTCAATTTTTGTTGTCTTCACACTTACCTAGTTACTTGAGCATTTCACTTTTAGCAGTAGTGCCAAAATTGGAACTTCAATGAAGCTAAACCTGCCCTAAAAGAACCGCTTTCACTAGTTTCTGAAAAATTTCAAATTTCCATTTGGAATTAAAGGTATTGTTTAAAATTCTCGACGGAGACACAGATGCAGTAATTTCTTCGCAGTCCAAAAGACGCCGCGTCATAGGCACGGATGCTAAAGTGGACGGTCAGACGGCAGACACGTTGGCATCTAAGATGGGGAGTCTCCCAAACATGTAGCAACGGAGAGCGGCCGGAGTCTGTATTTAATTGGCTGTCCGGGCGACGCCGCCATCATGGCAAAGGAACCGACGTTTCGGTCGCCATTCTACGTCCTTCCTCAGGGCAACCTTTCACACGCCCTAAGTCGCAAAAAGGCGACTGAGAC
This sequence comes from Gryllus bimaculatus, assembly GCA_017312745.1. Lineage (NCBI taxonomy): Eukaryota > Metazoa > Arthropoda > Insecta > Orthoptera > Gryllidae > Gryllus > Gryllus bimaculatus. Next base: position 9,010,901 of record BOPP01000035.1, read on the forward strand.
GTCGGCAGCACCTATGCCATGGACGCGGCGTCACTCGGACAGCCAATTAAATGAGAAGCTTCGGACTCGCGTCGTAAATGCCGAAGCTTTCGAAACAGAGGCGTTCGCACGGGAGCTGAGCTGAGTGGAACCGTGTGGTGGTGCAGGTGTCCGGCGCCTCCCTGGGCGCCCGCGTGGAGGCGCTGCTGGGGACGTGGGCGGCCAACTCCGCGCCCAACGACACGGCCTACGAAGAGCTGGCCCTGCTGCGCCGCGCGGGCTCCGGCCTGCTGGCCTCCCTGCCCGCCGCGCGCCTGCTCGCCATGCCGGAGGAGCGCGCCCAGGCCTAGTAAGTACTCCGCTCGCCCGCCCGGGTTTATCCTCACGCCCCAACACTCGCCGTGTCGGTCCTCACACCCAGCATGGAGTCTCCTGGCGTTTTAAGGGTCCTCCCAAAAGACTCAATTTAAATGTTCCGAAAAGTTTTTTATCCTCGCTCATTAGACTTCAGTATTTCGGTTTGAATGCTCTTCTCAAGTCATCACATCAGATAAAAGCGTTAACTTCGGCACATTTGCTTGAAAAACAGCTTCCTAGTTTCTTTAACACAGTGTACTTTTGAATTTGTACTCGCAAACAGTCTGTACTGATTCGCGAAGACTGTTAGTGTTATACTGCTGGGTGAGTCGTCTAACCGTCGCACGTAGTAGTTTACGGAAATGGTCACGAACCCATTGTTATGTTATCAGTTAAAGTTCACTTAAGACGAGAGGGAATGAATAACATTCAGAATAATGGAATCGTTGGAAGGGAAAGTAGTTTAGAGTACGGAAGAATAGCACAGTTTTTAAAGGGTTACCATACATTCAAAATTCAAATGCATTTTTTTTAGGTATTCACTCCATTACATTGATTCCCGTTAACTGTCTTAATAAATGTGAAATGAAGACGCAAATAGGCTGTGAGTCTCATTCATGCGAGATTTCATGCGAGAAGCTAGCGTGGTTGTAAGGAATACCGTAATGGCCAGCAGAGCGGAACGGCGTACAAACTAGTTCACATCGGCGCGAGGTAGGTCGAGGGAACGGGTTTCCACCCACGAGCACTTCCGCGCGACACGCGATGCGGCCGAGTCCCTGAAACCTCGACCCCCCCCCCACGCTTCCGTCAGACAGGCGCTCTCCGCAATTGCCTCTCCCTTCCCCTCCCCCTCGTCTACCCGCTCCGGCACCCCTTCGCGTGGTAGGACCTGTTGCGTGACAAGGCCCCTCACTGCGAGCCCTGGCGGGGTAGGCAGAAGTAGCGTTGGTCTTGTCGTGCTGTAGGTCGGAATTCACAAATTATTCACCTGGTCACGAAGTCCCGAGATGTCGTTGGTCTTAAAATAGTAAGCTTGTTTGATTGCGCAGGCGGCTTGAACTATTTGTCTAAAATTGATGACAAATAGAAAAGGTACTGAAAATGGCACGGTGGGCTAATAAATCGCTTGTCTGGCGACGAACTCGATCGTTACTCACCTTAAAAATTACTCCTAGACATTTTGTAATCTGTACCAATCCTCCACGAATAACCTTGCATGAACCCTTTCTACAAAGTGTATTAATGTGTTAAAGCAGCAGCGGGAAATCTGCGTAAACTAGACAGTATTTGAACACTTGCAGAACATAACCTCGCAATTTTTCGTCCATTTCAGGAGACCTCAATTATTCCAAACTTCTCTGAACTGGCCTTGGACAACCAAATTCTTTAAAGTAATTATCAATTTTAAAGTGGCTAATTTTAAACGTCCTGCGACCTTGCGCACAAACTTTGACGCCTTGACTTCACGCGTCAGGCAGATGGTAATGCTTGGGAACTTACCGGAAACCCAAAATGCTAATTATCTTGTGGAGTAAAAAGTTTTTAATGCCTTAATCTAGTAAAGTTTTTTCCTCTACACTTCGTGAGCATGTATTCATTAGGGTTTTACGTTGGAAGGTTTTTACAAACCTCCGCACTTCACATTCCCTAATATTGGAGTCAATATAAAAGTTTCACAAGCTCTTATTTGAAAAAAAATATTCTGGAAGTGCCACTATGACCAGAAGTCAAACCCGGGTCTCTTGGTTTACGCCCAATTGCTCTAATCACGATACTTCTTTGGCCTCTCAACAGAGTCGACAAATTTGATCAACAGGCTTGTAAACAGTTCAAAGAATTTTTCATCTCGATAACTCGGTTATAACAATTGTGAGTAAACCGGAGATTCTCGGATGGGGATGATAATTATTTGAACCAAAATGTATAAATTGGTTACTGTAAAAAGGCTATATCTCGGAAACCTTTACTTTGCGGAACATATTTGGGACAGCATTGCCTCCTCAATTAGGCGACAGGGTGGTGAAAATTAGACTTGTAAGAGTGTACCCCCTCATGCCGCTTTACTTCCCCCCCGGTAATTTCTTCGGGATTGCAGAGTTGGTATTAGATTTTTTTTCAGCTTCCTTTTACTTAGTGTTGAATTATCAAGCATTTTCTAGTAGTACATAAAGAACTGTACGCAGTAGATTCTCAGCTCAAAGCGACTCTATTTCCATAGTGCGTGCGAGGACGCTCTTAAAGAGATAGCTAGAGATAGGGATTTATTTCCAGTACATCGCCAACCATATTTTATTGGATGTTATTCTACTACAGTTTGTTGTGCTCAACGCTAGTAAGAAATCCTCTTGAGGGAGGAGGATTAAGAGAATTTGTATCGGGGCGTTAGTGTGTTAACTGTGAAGTTGCAAAGTCGGGTCACGCGGAGGGAGGGGCGGAATAGTGGCATAATGATTGCTAGTCATAAGACTTTCACCACTGGAACCCGGGGGAAATCCCCAGCCAGTCCATGGTGGACAAATCGAACACTGGTTTCCTAGAGTTCTCGATTCCCTCGCTAGCTGAGATAGCGCATGGCAAAAACTCTTGACACTGCAGTCTGACAGGGATGTTCTAAGGTTAGTCCCGGATAGTGGCGGGCTTTCAACGTGATCTACATTGCAGTTTCAAATTCACCAGCTACCTAAATAATAATTCTAGCTATCGACTACTGATTTGCTTTTTTTCTCCAATTAACACCAGACGAATGCCAGAGCAGTACCCTGTCAAACGCAATCATTCATGCGATCTACACTTAATCTGTTTTCTCTTCTCCCTTTGCCCTAATTAAAACCCCTTCCCTAATTAAACGTACTTGCATGCTTTGCTTTCACTCGCGTCGCGCACTTAGTTTCCCGGACCAGAGCGGCGTCGTTCTGGCGGAGATGCTTGGAAGGGAAACCCCCCGCAAGCCTACGTGTCGTCGCCGGATTTCGCGTTCCAGTTGGGAAGAAAACCGCCACCCCCGTCTATTAAACGTGCGCGATTTATGGAACTAATGGTCGTAAGTTGGTGCGCATTGAAACCCCAAATGATTAGGTCGGTAAACAGATAGTTTTCCCTGCCCCATTCCACGAGATGGGATTGTTCACCCGTCGCTACGTTTATCTCTGAGGCCCGAAAGTCCTCAAAGGCGGTGGAATGGCTTGGGTGGGAGGAAGTGCCCCTGAACCCACGTATAGCGGCTGAGGGTTTGCTGCGTGTGTTTCAGCGTGTTCTCTCTGCGCGAGGTGGTGGTCGTTCGCGCGCGCGGAGGCGTCTGGCGCGTGGCGCCGCGCGCGCCCGCGGCTGTCGAAGCGCGCCTGGCCCAGTTGGCGCTGCCGTCGGCCAGCTGCCCCGCCGCCCGGCCCCCGCCTGGCCCCCACCACCGCACTCCCACGCGCTGCACTGGACGCCCGACCTGCTCTACAGGTGAGTGCGCGCGGCCCGAAGGCGAGGCGAAGCTGACGCGCTGATCCCGGTAAATTCAGGCGGTGCGCCTCCTGAACGCGTTAAGGTCTAGGTGGACGCCAATTTGTGAAATGGCTATTCGGATGGGGATATATCAAATAAGTTTTTTTGTCTGGGTCATATTGTAGTACTTGAATGAAATGGAAAGTTATGTTGTCCATTTCCCGGTTGGAATCTCTACTTAGTTAATGCTACTCAAAATAGATTAATGGTGTTCTTTTAATTATTCGGATTTATTTTCAGCAAAAAATAGCGGTGTTGCAAATAGCCCCATTTGAACTTTTCACAAGGTTTAGGCCAAGAGAATTAAAAGGTGGTGACATTTCGTCAACAAAATGTCAAAAGATTCTCTACCAATCCAGCCCTTCTTAGGTAGCCAAAACGTCTAAAATAAACAAAATGGACGTAGATTTAATTCCAAATCTTTGTATTATGGGCGTAGGTGATCGCAAATTGTTTGCGTATTACATAAGAGCCTCTAAAGCAAAAAGAAAATATCAAAACATCGCTGCCCATATTAAGATATTCAAATTATTAAATTTATGGACCATACTTGGCTCAGGTTATTTCTGTGTAACAGATCCCCCCCCTACAAATCATACTTCTATTTAGGAGGCATAACCGCTAGCAACGTTTGGTCCAAATCCTTTACATTTTAAAGGTTTAAAGTGTAAAAAGGTCCCAAAATTTTTCTCGTAAAACGTGGAGACAAGTTCCTAAATGAGCGTTTGGTGCGCATGCGCAGAAACGGCTTCCTGCTGGAGGGCGCGGCGCCGGGCGACGTGGCGACGCTGCCCGCGGGCAGCGAGGCGTGGGAGGCTCTGGCGCAGCTGTCGCCGCCCCCGCTGACCGCCCGCGCGCTGCTGCCGTCGCCCAAATCCACGCCGCCGCCCCCGCTTAACATCTCGCTGCGCCTGGCGCCGGCCGCGCTCGCGCAAATGGCGCCCTCGAAATTGCTGCGTGAAGCCTGGACGCCCGCCGTCGCTCCAGGTAAGGCTATCCCGGGGCTAAGATTCTCATCTGGGCTCCCCACTTATGTCGTGTACATATCCTAGTCCAGCACTTGCAAAAGGGTGTGGTCCGCCGCCTATTAGTCGCCTCGCGCCGTGAGAGGAAGGGGATCGCCTTGCTGAAAGATCTGAAAGAGAAGAAACTATAGTAGTGACAGATATTGAGTAGTGGCGCTCTAATTTACTAGAAACGCAACGCTTGATCATTTATTCAAAGTTTATACATAAACCATTAGCAAGAGTTACCGACGGATCTAAAAAAATAAAAATGAATTACCTCTACAACCTAAATAAACTGTTACATCTGAAGGCTTTACTTACGTTCTAAATTCCTGAGGATTCATTTCGGAAAACTAAATAATTCTCTGAAGCAAGGAAAGTTAACCAAATCAGACTAGGAGAAAAATAGTGCATTTTATGCAGCTCTTTCGAAGGGAAAGAAAGTGTAAAAGAATGAAATGTTCACCACTAAGGACGCAATCGGCTCACACCGGAGTTGGAGTGAACCACGTGCCACTACAGCTACCTACTTCTGTCAGCCAGGCCCCGACTTCTTCCATTTGGGCAGAGAACCACTTCTGCTAGCCGTGCCCAATTTTTTCCAATTGAGCAACGTTGGTCCAGAGCAGACCTGCTCAAAACGGTGGTCGGATAATCACCGCCCAAGGCAGCCGCGGGCTCACCACTTGTCACAGAGGCTAGGCACAATATATAAAGCTCTGTTTTGGCAAGATTGTATATGGGCGAGAATGGTGAGCCGCCCTATGAAGGATGGGAATGGAGTGAAATAAAGGGGGAGAAGAGGGGAGTGTGTAGAAAGAGCTTCGGCAATGCCTCAGGAATTGAGACCGGGGAAACTGAATCCAGTTCGTTTGGCAAATCCGGTCTAAATGTCACGGTTTTTTCGTAAAGCATGGGGAAAATGGAGAACAGCAAAATAGGATGGGGGAGGCACAGATCGCCAGCTTAAATCCCAGTCGGTTATGTTGTGGGTAATATTGATGCATCTTACAGTAAAGCAATAACCAAGAAAAGTTCTTAAGATCTAAAACGTGGGCTCCAATTTGGCAATTGGAGTGTGAAGGCCCTCCAGCATCATGTGCGTGGTGGCGCAGGGGGCGGGGCGCTCCGCGCGGCCGCCGAGGCGCCGCTGGGGTCTGCACGCGCCGCCGCGCTGCCTGCTGGCGCTGTCGGCCGAGGGCGCCCCCGCCGCCGCCGGGGCGCTGGCCTGGGCGCTGCCTCCCGCGCAGCGAGCCCAGCTGCGCGCGCCGTCGCCCGCCGCGCTCACCCACCGACTCGCCGCGCTTCTCGCGCGCAGAGGTACGTGTCGCGCGCGCTTCGCCTAGGGAGTGGGCGGGGCGGTCCGGTCCGGTCCCGAAGCGCCGCCTACTTGCACTAATCGCCAGCTACTTAATACCCATGGTGTTTGTAGAATATCCTCAAATCTAAACTTCCGCAGACGGGATATATAAAATTTTGCCTATAGGAATGCATTAAGACAATGACGCAGTCCTTCAGGGATAAATTAATTTGTACTACCAAAAATCCAGATTTGTTGTGAAGACCTACTTGTTTTTTTTTCGGGGGGGATATTTCGCTGCCATTATGAGCGTTAATTTAAAAGCTGGTTAGTTCACAAAAATAGATGCATATAGTAGACTTAATTACTTTCGGAAGGTGTCTATTATATTTTTAACAACCGACCTACGTAAACCATAATTTTAGCATTGTTGTCATTACCATACTGAATTTCCAACCTGCATTGAACTACAGTACAAATGTAAACAAAATCTAACTGAACGAACACTTTAATTGCTTACTTTGTTGTAAATTTGGTGTTCAAATTTTCTTTATTAAACTACTTTTTCTGCACGCCCAAGTAATTTCGCCGCTTTCGCCTGTGCCGCGGCACTCTTGCTGTACTCGTGGTACTTAAGTTACACGAAGTATGAATGTATGCAATGAAACTGTTGAAATGCTACGGTCGTTAAATACCATTACTCTCTTCGGATACAGGTATTGTACAGGTCTGTTTAAATGTTAATTAATCACTGGAAAGTAACAACCACGACTTTTAATAGTACTTCATTAAGAGTGTCGCGGGTTTTCACATGGGAATGGTTTAGGTTTTATCGAATTTGTAACACAAATGTTGATCAGCAATTCTGATGGCAACTACGTACTTTCATAAATCGAACTCAAGGTTCGGATGGCAAACATTAGTATTTTTTCAAATTGTCTATTTTATATATTTTTAGTATTTAAGAAACTTCATTACGAAGATCAAATTGCTCTTAAGATCTGGTAAAACCTTGCCTGTATAATTGGAGGATTCAAATAAAATACTCAGCAAAGCAACTGGCTTAGATTAAAGTTTATGGGTGGTTGGATTGGATTTCATTCAAGACTAGTCTAAGACACATGCAAAGAAAACTACAAAGTTGCCAGCATTTGAAGAGAGCCTTATTTTGACATAACAAGTTTTTATACCACTTATGGAGACGTAATATAAGATAATGTCATGTCAGAACTCCCCAGGTTTTTAATTAAACTATGTAACTCTTTATCCTTGGCAAGGAAGTGTTATTTCCTACCTTCTTCTGTTGAACACGTTGCGTCAATGGATGCTAGAGCTTACAAAGTTAAGATTTTGTGCACAATTTCATAACTTGCGGATCTCCTTATGTAGGTAAAAACATGCTTTGGACGACTATGGAATATGGATAAAAATGGAATTACTAACTTAGAGAGGGATTTAGGCAACTCAATTTCTTTAGTACCGCAGTTACAAACCTGTCAAATTAAAATTGGATATGGGTAAAATAACCATAATTCTTAAGTTTCCAAAGACTTCTCTCAACGTCAGTTTTTCTCCAGGTGAGTTAAAGACGCGGATAGTACAAAATTTCCTACAATAAGTGCGCCAGTTCAGCCCGACAAGTAGTCCAGTGATCTACAGTGAAAGTACCTCTTTCCAAACGACTCCTTGTGAGAGATTAATTTTATTCAAGAAACAGAAGGAAAAGCTGTTAAATATTTCATGCCGAGATCAAAAGTATTGTCTCCTGTTTTGTAGTAAAGTAATACTGCATTGTGCATTTTTACATATTATAGTTTCAGTATAGGAGCATTGGAGTTCATGGCCATTTTGTACTTTCAGTAGTCTTCATTAGTCATTCTTTTGTTACTGTACATGCAGTACCTAAATGCGTACTTCAGGATTACACGTCCGTTCTTTTTTCTTACTGCAATAATTGACCTTCGTTTCCTTAATCCATCAATCACACTCTAGGCCCGATTTGCCGTCGGATTCCAGAAAACCTACTGTACATTGTAATTACTCCCATGATCATGAAAATGAAACCATTAGTTACAATGATAACTCAGAATAGATAAAATTAAAGATACAATCTTGGAATAAAAGGATTTCCGGGTTCATACGGATTAGTCGGGAGTTAGTGCACTTTTATTACCTCCTCGCAAGACTGATGACGTCAACGCTTGGAAACCAAAGACAACTATTAATTACGATGAAGTATATCGGATAAGACCGGGTGATAATGTACGAATGCGAACAAAACATCCGTTTTAAAGGGAGTCGTGTAATATATTTTAACATTTTCTACTCTTCTTTTCAAAATTTATTTATGGCATTAAATTTGCTAAAAATGTCGCAATAATTGATAGAACTCCAAATTAGTAATGTACCTTCTGTTATTACACACTAGAAAATTTTTTTCATTACGTTTCTAATGCCTGATCCGATTAATTCTTCAAACGTTGTAAAAGCAGAATCTAGTTTATAATACTCATATCGTGCAATAAATATAATTTAATGACAAGGAAAATCCGATAGCTCTTTAAAATTGATCTCTAATATTCGATCCTCACTGAAAAAGGTCACTGCCAGGTCTTGTGTGCACGACCAGAATGTTTAAAATTAATGAAACCTTAACATTATGGAGTTTTGATCAGTCGATCATATTTCGTCTGGACATTCTGCCAATCACGCTTCAACGATGGTTCCACACACCCCGGAATATTTTGTAATAAATCACACTAGGGGATAAAGATGCGACAACAATGATGGTTTTCAAAACATCGAAGTAATTATATAAACGATATTTGAAACGTCGATATATTAAAGTCGAATATTTATAACATATCTTGGGCTCGGTGTTAAGGTTTTGTATTCTAAATGTAAGTAACAATTTTGCAGAAGTTAAAATATGGAACAGATGGTACCACTCAGTTTATTATGTTAAGGATCTCGTTTCATCACCATCAGCCAATCGTTCCGATGGGTTCCCGGGGTTCTGGTTTTTTCTACATATTTCATGTTTGGCATAGTCGGCAACGCATGCGCCTGCTCCCACTTTCTCCCCGTACCCTTGAGACGGCTGTGAGCGTTCAGGCGCAAGTTTCTCAAACTATTTTTTTTTAAATTTTCAGTTGAATCTTAATTATAAATTCGTAAACAATGCGACTATAATATTCAATATTGTTGGCTACGAATTTGTAATACATTAAGTCACTTCAAAACACAATGTCCACACACATTAAAGTTTTTGGTCGATATATTAACACAAGTCATCATCGGTGAAAGAAATGGGTGAGCTACTCAGGCACTAAGGTTTTTTTGCTCGTTCCTACGCAGTACCAGTTTGCGTCACGAACCAGGTGACCACACCATGAGCGGTTTGTTTGAAAATCAAGGTCACACGCTGGTAGCCACTTCGCGTGGAGAGCGAGAAGTGTTGAGAAACATTTTGAAAGTGGCATACGTGACATAAAGTGACAACTTTCAACCGTGACAAACAAAAAAAGATCATGAATGTGTAAAATATTAAACATACATTTATTTGTTTGAAATATCGCAATGACTTGCAATAGCGGTATTTTTGGTATCTGGCTGAATTTAAAATTCCGCAAATATTTTAACGCAAACTGGTGGCTGAAGCTCATTCGTGGTTGCAGAGCACGATGCGAAATAGATCACCCAGCTCTTTCCACCATTGTCTTCTAAGTTAATGTGGCTTTAAAGAGATTATGTATAGCGAATTCTTACCAGACAATATTAAAGGAGTCGCAGCGATTGTTTACAATTGATTTACTTGAAAACTTTACACAAATATAAGAGGTTAATATGCGTTCGTAGGCGTCCACAGCCGGAGTCGATACATTCTTGGCTATCCGGGATGATCCGCGTCGCGATAAATTGCGCTGTCGTTTCGGCCATCTTGCTCTGGCCTTCTTCAGAGTTCTACTGCTCAGCAAGATGGCGGCATGGCGGATGGAAATTTGTCCAAAACGTCAGTCCAGTTGACAGAGTTGCGGCTCATCCCAGATAGCCAAGAATGTAATTTGATGTCTGAGCGCCCCAAGTCGTCTTGGAGTTGGTCTTCATTTTGGCGACGGACGTTTGGCAACATGGTTGTGGGGTTAGAGGACTGAGGTGTGTGTGGGGGGCGTTGGCAGGCGCACCGGCTGCTGACAGAGGCGCGTGAGGGCGGCCACTCGGCGGCGGCCGGCGGCGCGTGGCTGCAGGCGCGCGGGCTGCTGCGCGGGCTGCGCGCTGGGGAGCTGCTGCGCCTGCTGCCGGAGCCGCTGCCGCAGCCGCTGCTGCTGCACCTGCTGAGCGCCTTCCCCGGCGACGCGACCGCGCCGCTGGCGCTCGCGCTGCTGGCGCGCGTGCGCGACAACCTCGGTGAGCGCTAGGCCCCTCGTGGCCGGGGCCGCTGCCTGCGTGTACAGGAGTGCTAAAAAATGCATCACCGTTCTTAGTTGAAATCTGAAATATAATCCTGAAAATGCACTTGATTTGCAAAAATCGAGAGAGTTATGGATTAAATGAGGTTTGCATTCCATTACCTTCTAATAAAATGATTAGAATTCCTGCTAATAATTAAACATTTTGAGATCAGGTTGGGTAAAGAAAATACAGAATTTGTTTTATTAGGTGACCTAGTTTTTTTCCATTACTAGGATATCCGCACAACTTCTTTTACAGATGGATTGAATTGTGGGTGGAGTGGGGAGGGGGTAGTCACAAAAGTATTGGACTGGAAGTCAAACATATTGCAGACACTGCCAGGTCGGCAAATACTTTAATACTAAGATTTGTGGTCTGTATATTTAGGAATTAATTAAACCTCTGCCCTCGTACTTTTTTTATACACATATTCTCCCAGATTCGCATTTAGAATTTAAAATTGCTCCTCACATTTTGTAATGCAGTATTGGTTAACTTCGAGTCTTCAAAAGCACACACTTACTTTCCTGATGTGACGAATTTTATTTTATTACAATGACTTTCTCAGCTGTCGGTGTAAATAATAAACGGCAATCCATGTTAAACACAAGTGCTAGATATCAAGCTCATTCAGAGATCTGTGGAAAATGGATGGGAATAGTATGTAGAAAATAGTGTTTAACTTTACATAGAGTACGGTAGGTACCTTTTGTTAAGGGTTACATTTCTCACCGGGCGTTTCTGGGCATGTAAAAGGTCATTACCGCTCGTCTTCATTCTAAAATAGAAAGAACTCGTGTTCACAGAATACCCATCTAGTTACAATCTAAGCGAATATAATTACCTCCTTTTACAGCACGAGCACGTTTGCAACTTTATCATTTTTTTATCAATGACCAGTGCGATATAAACGTTGGAGGGATTTTTCGACCAATGGCCACAAAGCTCGCGTCAAATGAAAGTTGGTAAAATGCTTGTCCGCGCGTAGTTATTTGCGGATAAGGATAGACAAATTAATTAATTCACCGGATGATATCGCTGAAGCAAAGCTTGTCAATTAGGTTCCGAAGTTTACGGCACACCCACCATGCTGCCAATATCAAAGGTGTCCTCCTAAAGACTTCTTGATACGAAAACTACGCTTTTGCTATATTGGGTCAGATGAAAACCTAAGTTTTATTTAGCTCCTGCTTCAATTGTTTTCCTTAAAAGAACGCATAAACTATGATTTTTCCATTTATTACAAAGTTAAATACCAGAATTACTTAACATGAGTCTTTCTACACCGTTTAAGTTCACGTGGACACGTGCAGGCGAATGGAGTTGCACCTAAAGTTTATTAAATTATAAATGAAAAGTTTTTTTGTGAGATTCCCTTAAACTAACGTTCCGTGTGTGGGGGTGTGCGCGTTCCAGGTGTGGAGCGGCTGCTGCAGGCCGCGCTGGGCGGCGCGGGGGCCGGCCCGCTGCTGGACCAGCTGTCGCCTGCCGAACTGCGGAGTCTGGGCCCCGCCCTCGCCCGCCTCGTCCCGAAGGCCACCCCTGCCGCCCTGCGCGCGCTGCCCGACAGAGTGGTGAGCACAAACGCGAAGAACAACACTCTCTGTTGGCACCGTTACGGGAAGACGAGAAATCGATAATTTCTTTCGAGAACCTTCGGGTCTTCATTTATAGTTCTCATGCCATGAGTTTTTAAACCCACCTTTCGCCGTAGAGATACTTTAGAAACTAATTATTGTACTATCTTAAAATTTTCCTAGTTTCTATGACATTAGGAGTCTCGGTAACGATTTCTAGAAACGCCATGCTCCACCATCTCTAGGATGGAACAGTTGATCTTTATTATATCCGGTTAGAGAAACAAAGGATGTATCTCGAAAGATTGCTAGTATTTCAAACTGCTTTATGTAGTAACAGGAAACGAGGGAATTAAAACCTCCGGGTATGTTGGGAAGTTCACTGGTTAATTGAAAGGCTCATTCAGGTGTGTGTAGGTGAATTTCTGGGAATAACAGAAATTGAGGGTGTACGCATGTATTGATTTTACTAAAAAAATTAACGATTTTTTATGCAATTTCTTGGAAAATTCTGGATTGCAGAACTCGCACAATTCTAAGTTTCAAACTAGCGTCAGAGGTTAATTTTTCATATCCTGATGGAAAATCAGTAGTCATGTGCCGCGCCGGTAGTCGAATTACTTAATTATTGTCCGTCAACCAACTCGTGATACCGCGGGTTCCTGGATGGGTGACAGTCCGAGAACCCTGGGATCTAACTTCGCCTAGCTTTTGGCCGAAGGTATAAAAGGAGATGACTAAGATTGGAGCATAAGATTACCACACGCTCGATGCCAGTAAAAGGTTAAGAGAACATGGTTATGAAAAGAGTAATGTTAAAAAAAATGTAAATGGCATAACTGACGGTGGTTTCGTCGTCAGCTGTGGGCAGCGCTGGACGCGCACCTTGGCTCGCGGCCCGCCCCCGCGCCCTCGGCCTGGACGCCGCTGCTGCTGGGCCTGCGCTGCGATCACCTGCGCGCGGCCGGCGCCGCCGCCGCGCCCGCGCTGCTCGACGCCCTGAACGCGCAGCTGCGCGCGGCGCGCCGGCCCTTCCCGTCGGCGCTGCGCCGCTGCGCGCGCCAGGCCATGGTGGACTTCGTGGCGCTGCGCGCGGCCGCGCACGGCTTCCCGGAGTCTGCGCCGCCGCTCGCCGCGCTGGAGCCCCGCGACGCCGAGACCTTCGGCGGTGAGTGGCGGACGCGCGCGTGCGTGTGTGTACGAATTACGACCACGATGGAATTCACCATACCATCGATAAGCACTGTTCCTTGATGGAGCTTCATCGCCAAAAATTGAAGTTCATCGATGCACTGTTGCAGAGTTAATCCACGCCGAAAGTTGTAAAAAAAAACTAACACGAAAATGTTCACGATTTAATTCAATTTTTGGGGCCAAGATTTAAAGTTACTGTAAACAACACAAATCGCTCGTACGTCAAAACGTTTTGAGTACGTATAACCTGAAAACATCCAACTTTACGATGGAGCTGTCAGTTCCCAGATTGCAACAGCAGGGTTGCCAAATCCCGAAACATAAAAGGCAACCTTCGTAAAGTTGTAACGGGGTGCGCGCGGCGCGGTGTGCAATGTGCCACGTGCTGTAAAGTTGCACGCGGCTCCTTTCAGTTTTGCTACAACAGATTTAACATTTAATGGCCTACAGTTTTAGCAGACCAGGATGGTCGAGGTGGCTAGTGTGCCAACTTCACGCCTCGGGCTGAAGGGTCGCGGGTTAGTCCCGCATGGGCAGGATTGTTTGTCCACGGCCTGTTATGTAGGTGTTGTCGTGCAAGGCCTTGAGCCTGCTGACCAGACGGAAAATCCCGCAAGTTTGTCTAGTGTAAAAAGGGTTAGTGTGTGAGGGACATAGGGAAAGTCGTGGTGGAGTGTCGAACTGGAAATCTCCTAAAGCTGTAAAAATTCCTAGGAAGAAAGACGTTTAAAATTTTAAAGTACTCCTAACAAAAACTAAGATCCAACTTCACTAAAATCCAACCTTTTTTTTTGTGCAAAACTCGATACGCTAACTTAATTTGGCAATTCGGTACTGTGGTCATGTAACTGACCAGTGGTAGTACAGAAGCACGCATTTCCTTGCTATAGTAATAGTTGCCAAATAGGATATTGCAATTTGTCAATACTAAAACAATATTCACTGGATAACGTAATTACCAAACTTAGTACGCGAGTTGCGAATCTCTGATTACATCGGCTGTCGGACATTATTACTCTACAAAACAAAGGTTAAATCACGAAGTAAAGATATACTCTGAATATTATACAGACGAGTAAGAATAAACTCTCTAATTTTGCCTCATTATTTTAGAGCTCTCTCAACTATAGGATTGCTAATTTCTCTTTCTCTTCTCAAATCACCTTCCTTCGCCGTGGCAATTCTCGTATTGCAGCCAGATTGTAAACTCGACCGCACACACAATGGCACATAAAGTAATAACCTATTTTCAAAAAAAGCCAAAACAGCAAGTTTGTCTAGTTTCATCTTTAACGGTTACATAATATTTGACACAATTTGCAATATAATACAAATAAATATTCAGCTTTCTCGTGAACACTGCCTTCGGCAAAAGTGCGAATGGCTTAAATTCTAAATTTGTTTTGCGGATTTGAAAACTAATTTGCGAAGTTCAAATGTTCAATGATCTAACTTCCACCATTTTTGTACTTTGCTTTTCACGAAGAACGCATGTTTAAAATATTTTTCTTGGTAGTTGGCAATCTAGCTACGCTTTGTTTACACTGACATTTCAGCAAACGTTTCCTCAAATAACGAAATTATGTATTTCGCCTGCACTATTAAAGAAATATAGATTCAATATTAAAGGCTTAAGACAGGTTAGAAAAGAGTTAAAACTTTTAAAAAATAACCTCAAAACTGTGGGGAAACTACATTTTCAAAACTTAAGACCTTTAAAAATCCAAATTTGAAGAATATATTATAAGGGGAAATCTCTATCAAAATTGTGGTTTTTGCGATTTTAAACCTGCAATTTTCAGGAATAGTGCACTGAAATTAAGCCCTGAGCAACCTTTCATAATAAACTTTACTGTGTATGAGAAACACTTAAGCAAAATTTGAAGCACTTTTTGGGAAAATATGTCCAGTAATTATCAACAGATCCTCTGTACTATTTGTAAATCAGTAAATAATCGGGTCATTTTCTTTGCTGTATATAGATTTAATTTCGAAAGTAAAGAAATATTTACTTCAGTAAAGTTAAAGAAGTGCACTACATAGAATGTTTTCAGTTCCGAAAAGTTGTGAAACTCGAAAATAATTTCATAGTCTCAATTTTCCCCCCAAGTTTCACAATTTTCATACAACAGACGTTTTGTGGTGTCGAGCGCTTACTGATTTTTTTCTTACAGATGTAACAATTAGGCGTTAGTATTCAAAACACATTTCAGTAAATCGGTAGTGATCTGCGCATGTTCAAAGAACGAGCTTGACTTCATGGGAAAGGGGTTTCTCCCTAGAAGACTTAGCGATAGGAGTAGCTTCTAGCGTAGCAATGGTTTCGGACCCGTTCGTGCATAGTGTAGATTGTGTGCGTGTTTTATTAGCACTTCATAGTCATTCGGAATTCCATTCATTAAACAGGATCTTTTTACTACCTACTCGACGTATAAAAAGGAAACAATGCCAACTTTAGAAAGTTAAGAATTAAAAAATTGAGATTGCCTAAGTTATAAAAGTGAATACGTTATGACATATTATTTGGCCGACCACCTGGAAATCAACGACGAAGTTACAGCACATTGTCTGCTTTGAACCAGTTGGACTAAAACTTATAATTTTATTTGCCAGAAACTGTTTCATAATCTTGGTCTTGCAGTTGTCGCTTTAACGTGCATGACATGCTAATTTTTCCTTGCAGGAGCATCGATAATCATATAGTCGACCTCTCACCAATATTTGTATCTAATAAAACTATCGTGAAATAATTATTAAAGTGTAGCTTCAGAAGTTTTGTTTAAAGGAAACTTTGTACTCAATTGATTAAATTTTAAAAGTATATTATAAAAGGGCGTCGTAATTCCTGGAAAAAGATTAATACATATTCCACCCAACAGAAGTTAACCTTCAACAGAAATCTAAAAAGAAACGCGCATGTTCATTTGATCTTGACCTAATATTCTTGACCAAAGTTCCCTGAAACGTTATATCAATTTCAGATCAGGAATTTGCACGAAACCAAACGTCCTTCGGTGTCTTACTTGGGTACAAGTTCGTAGATTTTGTAAGTCACGAATGAGTGCGTCTTTTATCGCCTACCTGACATTGAAAGATTAACATTCCTGCCAAGCATGTAGAGTTATAGAACATACTCGTATACTAGTCAGTATGAAGTATAGGATGCGAAATGGAAACTTTCTCCGGTGCGGGACGTTCACAAACCCAGGGAAAAGGAACGAATTGACGAGAATCTATTTCCCCGTATTCCCTTATGCAGCGGTTAAATAAAAGCTAGCGATGCTTTTGCGGAAAGTTTCTTTTAAACTTTGATTCGTTCACATTCGAAGTGTAGATTACAAACGAGGCACATAAATCTATCTCCAGCAGGGACATGAAACTCAAGAGAAATGGGCGGTCTCCGGCAACCTATAAATTTTCACCTGCTAAAACTTACTGTAATTTGGGTACATTCTAATAACATGTCTAAGTAACTTACGAAACGAAAGTTCTCGGTACCGTGGGAAACCGGTTGGAACCACTTGGTTACTTAACTCGTGTTACTTCTGAACGATCTTCATGTATTATTACCTCATCTAATGTATGCATAAAAACTAAATTGGCTACACAAATTGATACAGCACTTCATTGACGTATGAACTTCATAAATTTTAACTTGATACATTTACAACTCGATTTTAAACAATTTGATAATGTTAGTATGTAATATGTAAGTTCTGTGGTTTTCTATACAATTTGTAGTTTTTTCTTCTAATTTTCTCTCGTGGAACAGAATTTTTGGTGCAGTGTTCGTAATGGCCGGAGTGCCCCAGGGTATGAATGGTGTGAAAGGTGTTCGGTGCTCAGTGTTCGTGATGGCCGGGGTGCCGCAGGAGGATGAATGCTGGAACAGCTGTTTTTGGTGCGCAGGGTTCGTAATGGCCGGGGTGCCCCAGGGGGATGAATGGTGGGAAAAGGGTTTGGTGTGCAGGGTTCGTGATGGCCGGGTAGCCGCAGGAGGATGAATGGTGTAAAAGCGATTTGGTGCGCAGGGTTCGTGATGGTCGGGGAGCCTCAGGGGATGAATGGTGGAACAGCTGTTTTCGGTGCGCAGGGTTCGTGATGGCCGGGGTGCCGCCCGAGGCGCTGGAGTGGGCGCCCGAGGAGGCGGCGCGCGCGCTGCTGGAGGCCGTGGGCCGCCTGCCGCTGGAGGAGCTGCTGGAGGCGGCCGGCGGCGCCAGACGGGCGCGCTCTCTCGCCATAGCGGCAGCCATGCGCCTGCCAGTCGACAAAGAGGTGAGGCACGCACGCGCTTAAACAAGGTTGTGACGTAGCAGTCCATGCTTTGTGTCTTTTGACACTTTGATGAACAGAGGTCTTAGACATCTTAAGTCTTTGTGATCTGTGAACCATTCCAATGGTTGAACCATTCCAGTTGTCTCGGCTGAATCACAGGCAGATTTAAAAGTTCGGCGGTTTTTCGTCACTAGCATGTACTAGCTGGATCAAATTCAGCTTCGATCTGAATAATTATTCTAACGGCGAGATGCTGTGATTTGTAGTTGCTGCTGTTGATTTGTAGTTTACCCACATTAATGCCAAGACTTCCACGGCTTTTCCTTAAACTAAATCTTTAACCTTATTCTTAGCCCCTTGTTCTCTTACATATTTCAACTCGCGTGTATTAAAAAGTCAGTCACACCGCTAGTGGCTAGTATAACGTTCATTTCGGGGGCTTATAATGCCTAGTTTGTCATTCACTCTGTTAATGTCTAGTTTAAACTTGCAAAATCTCAAACTACCTTCTCGTACATTTGTTTGAAGATCTGGGCAGTTATTCCTGGAGTATCACTAATAGGATTTTGTATCGATGGTTCTGTTTGAATGGTACTAAACTGTCACATTCCTTTAACTTGGAAAGAATTAGGCAAAAGATAATGGTAGTAACGTAACAAAATTTAATAATTTTCGTAAATCCATCATCAAAATGACAGAAAAAACAAATCTTGAGAGAAAATCTTCTCAGAATTCACGTTAAAAATTACTTACATGGAATAACGCTTGGCAGCCTATAACTTATTAAGCTAAATATTACAATGTTGGAAACTATGATCCTAAATCTTCACATTCTCTTTGGACAAATATCGCGTAGTCCAGTGCTAAAACATACAAAAGTTCTCAATCCACGAGTCAAGTCTATCGTTCATATTCACACAGCTCTTGTAAAGTATGAGATCGTTAATCACTATAGGATCGTTAAATGATCACGAATTCACTTTGAACTCTATCGCTCAGTAGGCAAGAGAATCTGTCCGGAGTTCTTTTCACTTTGTATCCACTTTCGCGAGTGGTCCTCCGTGCAAGGGGGGACTTACCGCGGCTGCGCGCGGGGACGGTGCGCAGAACGAAGTGTCGCCGACGCCGCCGCTGCGCCTGGAGTCGCTGTCTGCGCTGGGGTCGCTGCTGTGGCTGCTGCCTTCCAACCACCTGGTGCGCCTCGACCCGCCGTCGCTGCGCCTGCTTCTCGAAGCGCAGCCTCCCGCCTTCACGCGCGCGGTCTGCGAAGACTCCAACGCGCAGTCGGTCTGGTCCGCCATCATCCCCCACGCATTCGGGTGAGTGGCCTCTGCTAGGATGAGCCAACCCCTTGCTAATTCACGAGCCAGGTGTTTATAAAGACGCGGAGTTTTATAACAGGTTTATTATTCTTATTTAGGGGAATATTCATGGCCATAAAATAAACTCCTTGAAAGTTAACAATTTTGTTTAAACCTTCGAATATTTCTCCAATAGTTACGTGTATTGTTTGGGGGTCCTTTGTGACCCCCAAACGTTTTACACAATAGTTTATATGAATTTGATGCACGGATGTTATTTGGGATTATTAATTGGGAAAGTAACATTTGCTTTATTTACAACATCGCACTAAATAAAGTTTTCCATAAAAACAATTAACAACTTATCATAACAATACGTCTCTTACCAGCGTGAAGGTTTGAAACAGGGCTGTCAAATCTTAATAGACAAATACCCCCTATGATCACTCACAAACCGCAACATGCTACAAAAGGAAATTAAAACATTTTTTTTATTTTGGTAAATTCGTCAAATATCATTTCTACGTCAAAGGTCATTTCTAACACCAACCGCGTAAACATGAAATTATTTTCGAAAAAACCTACAAAACTGAAGTGTACAACACAAAGATTAGACATTAATATATCTAAAAAGTCAATGGAAATAATTTTCAGTATGTTGCAAAAGTTTGCCCCGGAGTTCAAAAGACTGCAGTCTTAAGGTATCCGTATTATGTGTAGTGCTCGAATTTCCTTAATTTGTGAATTAGCCGGATTATAATCCATTCTTCAAAATGGGTGGCCGAAAAAGCTTTTCGACGGAGACGGTGCGGAGGGGACTAAGGTGTGCGAAGTAAGAGACGGTGAGGAACCGCAGATGTGGTAACCAGGAGTCTGCCTACTGGCGAAAAGTTTGCTAACGAGATATACAGTTCAGTTCCCTTATCAGTCGTACATTTCTATTACACAAATCACATGTATTGCACGTGTTTGGGAAATAACATCAATGACAAAATTTTCTAAATGTTCATATAACGCTATTTTAATAATTGTCAAATCAGATTTTTTAACGTTTTGTACTATTTGTTTTCGTTAAGTTTTGTCAATGGGAAGATTTTAATTTGTGAATATTAAAAAATGCCAATAACGAACAGTACCCTCTTTTGTTTTGAAACCAAACGAACGCATCTTCTGCTGCCTTCGAGCACATCCTCTCGCTCGAGATTCTCCAGTTTCCCTAGTATTTCCTAGGTCTCTCCTACTTCACACATTGAAAAGTAGTCCACGTATGTGCGGTGGGTAAGCAACTTTCCCGTTCTTCCGATACCCTTCTACTGCGAAATGACTGGCCCTTTGAGGTTACTTTCAGACTCGGTATTGTCCATTTCTGTAATTCTTTTACCTTGGTTTAAATTATAAATTAATGCTCATTGTCAAATTATTTTTCCACAGAAATTCACTGCTAGGGGTTACTAAACTAACTTTACAACATAAGATGTATGTTAACAACACATCGACAGAAAACGTGTTTATACGTTTTGAATTTTGAACGTCGATGTCCCATCACTAGACTATCTCAGAATGCTTCGCATTCCATGAATTACCGAAATGTCTCCTCGCTTATTGCCTTCTGTGACGTGTGGCTATTCACGATGTCGATGTTCTTCTTTCTTAACTATTTTCCAAACAGTGTGACTAATGTGCCAATTAATCGAACAAGTTTAGAATTATGCATTTGTCGTACGTAAGCAGTTACATTTATACTCCTGCGCAATAAAATTTGCTGTTTTGATGCATCAAGATTTTCTGCCAATCACCTTGAGGGTGTTGTGGTGTGACTCAACGTGACTAATTAATTTCAAAAATGCTGAAACTCCGAAGGACGTAATGGAAAGCTACACTGTTTTCTACGTATTTAAAATTTTTCAGTCTGGGAAACGGGGACCTTCTCATACGAAATTATTTCCGCTCATGTCGTTGTTCAAACGTTAATTGGGCAGTTATTAGTGAATCAGAAGAAAACTTGGCATCGAATATTCTTCGCTGTTTCTTAATCCATTAAAGTAAATTGCCTCCCATATCACTTTATGAACTACGCGATGTATATAGTTATTTTCCTCTCGTACGTGGCTTTATTACGATTTGTGAATATTGGACATAAATTCTCCGTGAGGTGTTAGAAATTGAGAAAGGCACGATCTCATAAATCGTAGATGTAAAATAGGTTACATATTAACGCTGTTGCATAACGGCTCGTGTTTTAGTGTTCCCACAGTATTTTCTTGTTAAAGAATAAAATTAGAAAAACAATTAGAAAAAACGAAATAAAATTAAACAAAATTTAATGTAACGGCTAACCACTAGAAAACATTAGGGAGTTAATAAATCAGATTACCAGACGTTAAGAAGAAAATGTACTTAAGTTTTTTGATCACACGCACAATTAAGGACTCGAGATCTGAAAGAGATTTTAATTCATTTGTGTACAATATACTCACGTGGCGATAAGGACTTTAGTTTAAAGTACTTGAAGTGTCTTTTCAACAAAATTGACTTTCTTCAAATAAGACAGGGGACCTGAAGGTTATCACTTCCCTTATTAACTAGTTTTTAATATACTAAATATTAAGAACATAAAAGTATATTGAATGCTTATCCATCTCTTGTAAGTTTCTTAATTTTGTTGTGAGTTTTGCAACCTATCTGTCAAAGCCGGCCAGCTTCGGCTTAGTGCGGTCAATTACCGAAGACAACTTTTAAAAGTGCAAAAAAAGTTTATTTTTATCACAATGTACCTTTAAATGGTGCATGTCCACTTTTCACTTATCCATTTACGAGAGTTTGCAACTTAATCGATTTTGGGAGAATGTTCATAAATGGAAACAATTGATCCACCAATCGGCACACTAGCGTCCGCGAAACGGAGTTTTAGCGCCATGCGTACGGTAGACGATATGCAGTCACGTGTCGAACTTCGAAGACATGACGTCTTGCCTTAGGCCTAAAGTAAGACCTTATACTTTAATAGATAGATCCCGCCTGAAACTATATATGGTCACCTTACAAACGGGGAAAATGGCCGCCTAAAAGCAGGAAACGTTGCACTTTACCGACTGTAGTAAACATTCTCCTGTGAGGCAGTAACCTTTTTTCCTTACCAACCCCGCAACTCGGGCAAGAATAAACGTAAAATGTTGGAAAGGTAACGGGTAATATTTGCGGTAAAATGACCTTTGTTATGTCTTATGCTCGTAATAAACGCAGATTCAAATTTCCGGACTTCATTCTAATAGCGGAGGGTTAAAAATCTAAAACTCCGTGCACAATGTAGGTCTGTTATGCTTACTCGTATCGAAATTAAAATGTCTCGCCTAGATATATATTTTGAATCGCCACTCTTAGATCTATTATGAATCGACGTTTCAAATGGTTTTGTTATGCATAACGCTTTATTGCAGTCGCTAAAACTCTTCTAAACGTCATTCATTACATCCGTGTAAAGTCGTTAGTCACTTAATCAATGGTTTAGAGGTGTCTTTAACCCTGGTGTTAACTCTCGAATGACTTTCGCGTGCCTTGGAAATGACGAGAAGGCTGCTGATCACTGCGCTGGTTCTTCCGGGTACTAATTCCTAGAGATTAAAAACCGAAAACCTAAGTATTGGCAAAGTGTTCTTGATGCATTCATGTAGAATTAACATTTAGAAATTTTCAATTATTGTGGGGTTGGAAATTATATTCCTTTCTTCATAACTCTAGATAAGAAGCTTAAACATTTGAACTGAAATTTCAAAAGCAAACGCATTACTACTGAAATAAATTTAGTAACAATTTTTTTAATGTGCACTCCATAACAAATATCAATTATATATATTCTCTTAGATTTTCAAAGCTTTCTCAGAAATTAAGAAGTACTGATTTTTGCCCAACGAACGGCAAAATATGACCGGTAAACAGAGCTCCAAACGAGCAATGGTAGAATTATCATTCGCGAAGACCCTGCAATTCTAATGTAAAACGACGGACCTTTTTTTCTAAAGTCAACCGCGCACAGGATGGATACCTAACAGATCTTTCAGGTTAAAAAGGAAGATATTTACCATGGGGAACAAGATTTTTACGTAATTTTCTACCCAGCAAGGTGACCATCATAACGATCTATACATCGGGCCTAATGAGTTCGATGAGTTGGTCGTCTCGGTTCCTCAGTTATAAGAGCAATTAGCTAAAATGACCCCCCCGGCTCATATTCTAGATCGTGACTACTATTGCTTTGAAATCAGTGGTGTATTTCTAATTTAAAAAGGTCAGATCCACCCGCACTTCTTGAAAGGTCTGTTCTAAATAATGTTAAAATTTGACGATAAATTGTATTAAATATGGTTAGATTCCCACAGAATCCACGTAGAACCTCGTGTGAAATTTTTTTTACTACAAAGTATGCATGCTTCACAGGGGCTAGTCCAACCCCTGCGAAGTGTCCTAAACCTACCTCTATCCTAATTCCTTCCCAATTCTGGCCGCTGGGTAGTGACGCAGGAACGCGTAGTTGGAGACGCGTACGCGGAGATGGTAACTGGCGGTCCTCTCGAAAACTGACTGGGACGGGACGTAACATTAAATACCATGTTAATGGAAAATTACTCCTACAAATATAGCGTGATTGTTAAAGGAGGATTACTCAAATCGCGAAGCGCTCAACGCCCCCCGGGGCTTAGTGTTAACAGTTCAAACGCAACGAATTAAAAAAAATTAATCTCCACCCCGGCGTAGTTAATTTTTTTTTCGGGGAGGGTGTCCTGTTTGGATCTCCTAAAATCCGCTCCGCAAATGATTACCAATACTTCTGGGATTGTGAGGAACGCGTGCACAAAGTACAAAAAGCATAAGAAAGCGTTGGTCTGCAGATTGCTATAAAAGCATGTCTCGTGTCGCAGAGCGCCTGACACCTGGACGGCGGGCACTCTGGGCTCGCTAGGCGGGCTGCTGGCCGTGCTGTCGACGTCGACGCTGGACACCGTGCCCGGCGGCGCGTGGGCGGAGGCGGCGGACGCCCTATCGTCCGCCTGGCCGTTCGACCACGCCGTGCGCCTGCCGGCGCTGCCCCGCCCGGCGGCGCTGCACGAGGCGTGCGCGCAGGGGCTGTCGAGCCCAGGAATCGGCGGCCAGCATGGAGACCGCCCGCGTCGGCCCGGCCGCCTGGCGCGTCCCCCCGGCTTACCATCCTTCCCACCCCCGCGCCCGCGCGCCAGCTGCGCGCTGCCGTGGCCCCCGCAAGGCCGCGCGCCGCTGCCCGCCACCCCGGCGTCGTCCCGAGTAGGTGGTCAGCGGAAGTCCCCCTGGTCCCCTGCCCCCCGTAGCTGGATCCTGGCCCCGCCTAGCTGGAATTCCCTGCCCCGTAGCTCAGATCCTGCCTAGTATTCCTCAGCTTTTCATTTAATCGGACGAATTTAGACCTGCTAGCTTTGCAAGTGATAAAATATGAATGTGAACGTTATCTGCGGAAGTGTAATGAATGATTTAAGTAAGGATGCTTTCTAAGTTTTATTTTGGAAAATATAAAAATATAAGTTATAAACAAAAATTATATAATTACCTACATCGTACGTAGCATCAATTTCTGATACTGCTTCACAAAGATTTAAGTTTCCGGAAGGTAATTTTGGAAAGAAAAATTAAGCATTGACGGTTTCAGAAACTTCGATCAGGATTAATGACCAGATCCCTTAAATCAGTCGTGAAAATAACATAAGATTTTACCTTAACAATTTCATATCGCTGTAAAGACTTGGTAAAGTTTGTCATTTTGGAGGTAAAATAGTGACGAATACTTTTTCCGAGAAAGAAATCTTCAGGCATGTGGGGCGTTGTTGAATCGTTTTCAATTATCACTAACTACACGGTAATGTTCCGACCTGTAAAAACACCCATTAACTTTCGTTGTGCCACCTGGTTTAGTGATTCGTTGTGAATAAAACGCCAGTAAGTTTTCAATAGGGTTAACTTACTTTGCTTAGAGCATTAAGTCCAAATATAGCAAATTATAGGAGAAAAATTTCTACACGATCTGGGAAAACAATGTACGTTTGTGCACTTCTATGTACTCATTCGTGTAATTAATAGTACATTCAAAAGGTCAGTTCAGTGTAATCGATACTATTCTTATATAGATATAAAGTAGCAATTTATAACATGTATTGTAATGATCGAAAGACCTGGATATATGGGACATTTATTGGTCGTGCAATTTAAACTTGAGCGCACATCTGTCAATTCTTTTCAAGATATTTTTAATCTTGCATAGCTTAGTCTCCTAAGTAGAAATAAGAAATGGCCCAGCCCCGTGTGACCCCTTCTTTTGCCGACAGGACTCCGCAGCGGCGTCGGCACCAACGTGGCCGTGAAGCACGAGCCGCCTCGCGTGGGCGTCCTGCGCGTCGACGACGACGAAGAAGAGGAAGAAGAGGAGGAAGAGGAAGAAGAGGAGGAAGAGCTCGAGGAGCAGGAAGAGGAGGCTCGGCGTCGGCGCCGCGCTGTGGGCGACGACCTGCGCGCAGCCACGCGGCGCGGCGGCGCAACTGCCGGGCGCGCCAGCGAAGCTTCTACGGAGGCTGCGGACCTCGACAATGAAACAGCCGCAGACAACTTGGAGGTGGGTGGACTCGACTCGTTCACTCAAAATTCAAACGGCAACATTCATTGTAGAATTGAATTTAGTTTCAAAATTATTTAAGTGCCATAAAATTTCAACATCTAATTTCTGCATAGCTAGCATTTCTGCTATTTCTGCATATTGCATAGGAACATGGAATGTAAAAGAATCTTCAAAAATGCTTTTGATTTTGTTCCCTCTATTGTGGAAAAGCCACATATTCAGCAAGGTTGTGAAAGGTTGCGAATGTTAAGAATCCCACACTACGGGTCTTTGCAGGCGGTAATTAAATGGATAAAAAGCAAATCAGTATCCGCAATGTGCGCATAAATAGTAGAACTAGTAGCGTATGGGATACTACGTCTTAATAAAAGTTGCAAAGTTTCGACCTTTATACTGCCGCCCCCCTAGAGTGTAGACTAGCAGAGTTCAACTAAGCATTACCTCTTTCTCTGCAACGACTCCGACCAGGAAGTCAGGGTTACTCCTGTCGGAGGTGAATTTTGGGTACTAGACGATAGCACAGGTGCATTCATCTGCTTTCTGAAGGATAAGTCTAGCGGTCAGATGCTCTTATCTGTAGTTTTCTAGTTTCTCTTATACCAGGCTAATGTCGAAGTAGGACCTTTAAACGAGTCACGTGCCGCGCGCGATCTTATTTCCTCCTCCATTCGTCTCGCCTTACACGCACTAAATTTAAGTGACGGGAGACCAGTCGGAAGTTTAGCATACTCAGGTGTCGGAGCTCACTAGCGGTGATACCACGAGGAATCCCGCTTAAGTTATGTCTAGGTCGGCGCCGCAAGTCCTCTGGCGGGGAATCTCTCCAGACATAGAAAGGGGCGAATTTTAATAAAGGCCGTTTTTTTCTTTTCGCTTTTAAGACCATGCCTTTTAGTAGACGTTGATTTTATATTTCAAAATCAAAGGACCCACCTTTGAATGGCACATCTCGCATTTTTTGCATTTTTTCATAGATTTCGACTAGGTTTTTCCCCTTTTCCGCAAATTAAGCATTTTTGTTTTAATTGGTTTTGATCATTTTAATGACACTTGTTACAATTAATAATACGAGATACAACACATTCTCCACAGAATTATTTATTAGTCTAATACATTTCGTCGTTCAGAAATTGCAACGTCAGCCATTGTAAGTATGATATGAAAGGTTCCTGAGATATACGAAACACCTGGTATGCCTGCGTTATTGTCGGGTCAATCAATTTAAGGATAACTCAAGACGGATTTCCTAGTAAAGAACAGTCCAAACCAAACGTTTGCAATCTGGCTTCATCTGAACAAAAGGATTCCAGGAAGGATGTGTCCTGTTTGGGTCTCCTAAATCCGCTCCCCCAAAGTAGTACCAATTATTTCTTCTGGCTTTGTTAGGAACGCGTGCACAAAGTACAAAAAGCAGAAGAAAGCGTTGGTCTGCCAGCTTTGCTATAAGGGCGCATGTCTCGTTGGGTCGCAGAGCGCCTGACAACCCTGGAACCGGCGGGCACTCTTTGGCCTCGCTGGGCGTGGGCTGCTGGCCGTGCTGTCCGACGAAACGCGCTGGAACGGCCGTTGCCCCGGCGGCGCGGGTGGGCGAGGCGGCGGAACGCCCTGTCGTCCCCGCCTGGCCCCCTTGACCAGCGCGTGGCGCCTGCCGGCGCTGCCGCGCCCCGGCGGCGCTGGCACGAGGCGTGCCGCGCCAGGGGCTTGGCCGGCTTCAAGGAGGCGGCCCAAGCCAAATGGGAGAAGGGGGCGGCCCGGCCCGCCTGCGGCGAACGCAAATCCTGCCACGCCGCCCGCCGCCCAGCTGCGCGCCGCCGTGGCCGCCCCGCAAAGCCGCGGCCGCTGCCCGCCACCGGCGTCGCCCCGAGTAGGTGTTCAGCGGAACCCAAGCTGGATCCCTGCCCCGTAGCTTGGATCCTGCCCCGTAGCTGGAAAATTCTTTCTGCCCCGTAGCTGGATCCGCTGCCCCCGTAGCTGGATTCCCTGCCCGTAGCTTTTCACTGGTTATTATCCGGAGAATTTAGACTGCTAGCTTTGCAAGTGAATTAAAATATGAATGTGAACCCGAGTGTAAATGAAATGATTAAAGTAAGGATGCTTTCTAAGTTTTTATTTTGGAAAAATATAAAAAATAATAAGTTTATAAAACAAAAAAAATTATCAATAATTACTACATCGTACGTAGCAAAATCAATTTCTGATACTGCTTCACAAGATTTTAAGTTTTCCGGAAGCGTAATTTTTGGAAAGAAAATTAAAAGCAATTGACGGTTTTCAGAAACTTCGGATTGCAGGATTAATGAACCAGATTCCTTTAAATCAGTCGTGAAAAAATGACATAAAGATTTTACCCCTTACAATTTCATATCGCTGTAAAGACTTAGTAAAAGTTTTTGTCCATATTTTAGAGGTAAACATAGTGAAACGAATACTTTTTCCGAGAATAAAAAAATTTTCAGGCAATGTTGGGGGTTGTTAAAAAATCGGTTTTCATTATCAACAAACTACACGGGTAATGTTCCGAACCTGTAAAAACACCCAATTAAACTTTCGCTGTGCCCCACTGGTTTAGTGATTCGTTGTGAATAAAACCTCCAAGTAAATGTCAATAAGGGTTAAACTTACTTTTGGCTTCGAGCATTAAGTCCAAATATAGCAAATTTATAAGAGGAAAATTTTCTACCATGATCTGGGAAAACAATGTACGTTTTGTGCCACTGGGGCTATGTAACTCATTCGTGTAATTAATAGTACATTCAAAAGGTCAGTTCAGTAACTAATCGGTAACTATTCTTATAATAGATATAAAGAAAGCTAATTTTAATAAGCATTTTATTGTACTGATCGAAAGACGTGTATATATGGGGACGTTTTGTTCGTCGTGCAATTTAAAACTCGAGCGCACATGTGTCAATTCCTTTTAATATATCTTTTAATCTTGCATAGCTTAGTCTCCTAAAGTAGGAATAAGAAATGGCCCAGCCCGTGTGACAGCTTCTCTTTTGCCGACAGGAAGAGCTCCGCAGCGGCCGGTCGGCACCAACGTGGCGTGAAGCACGAGCCGCTCGCGTGGGCGTCCTGCGCGTCAAGACGACGAAAGAAGGAGTGAAGAGGAAGAGGTAGAGGAAGAGGAAAGAAGAGGAAGACTGCGAGGGCAGGAAGAGGAGGGCTCGCGTCGGCCGCCGCGCTTGTGGGGCGACGACCTGCGCGCAGCCACGGGCCCGCGGCGGCGCAACTGCCGGGCGCGCCAGCGAAGCTTCTACGGAAGGCTGCGACCTCGACAATGAAACAGCCGCAGCAACTTTGGAGGTGGGTGGACTCGACCTCGTTCACTTCAAGAATTCAAACGGCAAACAATTCATTGAAGAGATTTTAATTAGTTTCAAATTATTCAAGAAAGTGTCATAAAATTTCAACGCAGATTTTCAGAGAGGAACGTGGAATGTATAAGAATCTTCAAAAATGCTAATTGATTTTGTTCCTCAATTTTGCACATTGAAGAGAATCCAGAGCTTTAAACGCACAGTTGTGAATGTTCGGATTCCCCCACAAAATGTGCCACTGCCAGGCGGTAACGAAAAGATAACACGTAATGACCGGCAATGGTGCAACATAAGTTGGTAAACGCGAAGGTAACAGGATAGTCTTTAATGGATGCTGCGCAAGTTTGACGCTGCCATACTGCTCACTCCGCTCGAGTGTTCTATTCTAGGGTTAAGTCCAATCGGAGACAAATTTTGGCTACTTAGATGGTAGCAAAGGCGAATTCGCCACGCTACCTGGGGAACATTCCTGCGGCCAGATGCTCTAATCTGTAGTTTCCGCTGCTATTTATTAGGCCAGGCAGGTGGTCGCAAGTAGAACTGAAAACGAGTCGCGTGGCCACGCGCGATCTTCCCCTTCCGCTATGCCCTCCTCCAAGGCGTCTCTCCTAAATTTACGGCGACATTAAGACCAGTGATTAGCATCGCGGGGAAATTCCCGTGTAACTGAAACGTCTAGGTGGGTTGCTTGAAATCTCTTTGTCAGGGAAGGAACCTCGCCCCCCTCTAGACATAAGATCGCTACAACTGAAGTCTCTGGTGACAAGGAGGGAGACTTAAATTAAGGTCTTTCCTCAGTTCCACTTTAAAAATCTTTTTAGTATACCTTAATTTTTATACTTTACAAAAGCAATAAAGATCCACTTTTTATTACATTTTTTTCATTTTTCGTAAAAATTTCAACGCAAGGTCATTTTACTTTCCCGTCATTTTTACACATTTTTTTTATTTCATTGCTTTTAATCATGTTTAATGACGCTTTAAACTATAAAATATTTTGAGAGATCCGAATATTCTCCACAAATTAATCGGTAGGCCTAACATAGTTCTTAAGATATTGTAGTATCAAGACATTGGTAAATATGTTATGTAGGGGTTCCCTAGGATGCCGCAATGCATGGTTCGGATCACCGTAGATTTCTGGATAACAGATATTTCTTGAATAAAGTACAGGCCCAAAGCATAACGTTGGCAAAACTGAATTTTTGTCCTGCACAAAAAGAAGCCTCATTACTCGCCGATATAATCAAACATTTTTGTTGTTAGTCTGAACGAAATGTTAAATTCTTTACGTCCTTGTTATTATGGGCATTTTAAAAACATTTAAAGAGAAAATTCCAACTCATGATTTTTGGCGAGGTTTTAAAATCGCGAAATCTGCTCTACGTAGAGGTCGTAGTTTTTGAGCGGGTGCGCTGTGGCTGGCGCGCCCGCAGGACTGGTGGCCGGAGGCTTGGCGGCTGGCCGGGGCCCCGCGGCGGGCCGCCGGCGCTTGGGCGCCGTCAGGACATCTTGGCGGCGCGGGCGCGCAGCTGGCGCGTGCCCGCCGAGTACGCTGGGCGCGCTGCGACTGCGCCGCGACCGCGGCGGCCCTTCATGGAAGCGGGCGACGGCGTGGCGGCGGGGCGCGCGGACGGCGGCGTGGGCGGCGGACGCCGGCGCCGCTGCTGGACCACGTGCCGCCGTCGCTGCGGCCGCGCCTGCCAGCTGCCGCGACGCTGGGACGTGCTGGCGGCCGTGGCTGCGCACGTCAACTCGCGAAGAGCAGGTGAGCGGAGCGGAGGCGGACGGAGCGGAGCGCGCGCGGCGCGCCGTTTAGGTAGAAGAGGTCCCTCTGAGGACGGACCGCTTCGACAGGGCGGGGGAAACAATTGGTCGGCGTGCTTGGCGATGACAATTGCCAGAGTAATGTAGCCATTCGTACTGCACGACGAA
>BOPP01000035.1:9052931-9065850 GCA_017312745.1 Gryllus bimaculatus
GAACAGAAAGTAGTGAAACAGAAAATATCGCCAAACTTTTAAACGCACATAGACTTTGTCGGAGACAAGACATATTTAAATCTCCAATTTTTTAAAATTTAATTTATTTTTCAAAAAATCGGGGATGCTCAACGAAAATGAGATATGACCATTCTCTAGAATCGGCATATTCAACGACATAATTTTAAAAATCAAAAAATTTGACAGCCATATTTTTGAAAATGTCCAGGGGTTCATATAAGAACCCCTGAAATAAAATATCAGTTTCAAATTACAGGGGTCCGCGACCAATCAGCGAAAACGTTGGGGGGAATAATCAACGAATAATCAATTTTGGAGAATAATCAGCTGAACAGTTTTAATGCGCTGAGCGTTGTGAACAGATTGACTGTACGGAGCAGACAGTACAGGCGTTTGCCGGCATCGAATTTTCGGCATTGAACGCATAAAACCAATGGAATTCTCTGGGTACACCACGTGTTAAGAGGGACCTTTTTTTCTATATTGAGCAGCTGGATTCTATCCCCTTTTCCTACCAGGGCCGGGCCAAGGAAAGGATTTTTTTTGTGTCGAAAATTTCCCTGTTTTTCCGGCGCACGATTTCATGTCATATCTTCTCCTTCTATACGTTTAGTAAAGAGTAAGAAAATAAATAAATACATTTTTGTAAATTTGTAAAATTTATTATTTAATATATCGCACCCCTAATGCAGCAGAACCACAACTCAAAAAAAATCATATCAATTTGCAGGAGATCCCTTCGAAGTTTTCTCGAGGTCATCATAACAAAAGGAATTGCATTTAAATTGAATTGGTATTGCTTCGCTATTTATAAAAAACTAAAGAAATGGCATTGCTGCAATGTCATGTAATGGAAGCAAGGAGGAATCTAATCATAGGGGAATTCGTCACAAAATATTTACCTGACACTCTCCTATATTTGGAGTGTATATTATAATGCACTATCACAGGAAAATTTTAAGTGCGCGCTTGGAATGATATGAGGTTTCCAAAATTGGTCGTTCTCAACACGCGGGTGCGCTGAGATAATTGTTGTATCTAAGCAGACATAATAACACGGTTTTGTAAGAGTTAGGACAAGATTGGTCTCACGATCTCTAACAAAACAATAATTTTGGTTCTCTGTATGTTAAGAGGTTATTTAAGTGGGTGAGTGAGTAAACATATTATAATGGGACGGATAGTTTAGCGATCACTGTATTTTTATAAACTCCGCGGGCGAGATATGGCGCGAAAGAAAAAGAGTCCAGGATAATAGTCCACAGTTTAAAAAAAGATAAACTATTCCCATATGAAAGACCAATATTTTTGGTCTTATCACATAACTCTTCAATGCACTGCAGATACAAACTGATTGAATTTTGGTTCTCTTTACATACACTCTAGTGTATGTCTGAAGAAGAGCGGATATGCAGAGAGAAGATATCGGTCAAATGTCCTACCGTATTACTGTGACACTAGGAACTAGGTGCAAAGTCCGTTGTTTACGGATTTACACTATGACCGTCGGACCTATTGATCTTCTTATGAAGTAATACAAGTAGTTTCTATTAGTAGAAAACTATCGTCCACTTAAAGGACAATATGATACCCTAGCCTGCGTCATCTCCTCTGCACAGGAGGAAAAGGCGAGGTCCACGCGTGTCTTCTGGAGAAAGATAGATTCTTCAGGATGCGAGAAAAACAATTGGATCGAGCTGACAACTCCATCTGAAAGGCCGCGTCACAGATTATCTCCTTCCAGCGCCTTGCCCATGACGAGATGAACAGACAAGGCGTTCACTCAAGACGATCACTTGATTCCCCATAGAAGTTTAATAATCTTCCTGAGACTGCCGAAAACTGCTGCCAAATGCCCTTGGAGCACATACGAACTCACGTATAATGATTTAAACTAGTCTGTGGATGCATTTCGAGCAAGTATATGTGGGTGGAATTGCAACTGAGTGAGGTTATGTAATTATGACGCAACAGTTTCTTTTCGGAGGTATTTTTTAAAAAAAAAGTTATTATCTTTTGTTCGAAACTCAATAATATGAAGACCGAAAATTAAGAAAATGGGCAAAAAAATGTACTTGGGCGGGCTGATAGGTAGCACCAGCCAAAGAATATGTGGGCAAATTTGGTAGGCTAATCGAGTGCCAAAACGAAATAGAAAACTAATATGGGAAGTCCTGTGTAATTATTTGTATCACCACTAGTTTAAATATTTTTACAAATGCGATTTGGCCCAATAAAGACCTATTTCTTTTCTATGTATCAATAGACTTGTAGAAGTCTCTATTAGGTCTGAAATGAAGGCACAAAACAATTATTCTAAAAAAAATAGGAGATGATCACCATAAGAAGTTACGGGCATCAAGCACAAAGATTCAGTGCCATTCTGGGTATATTTTACATTATTAAAAGTAAAAATGTCTGTATATATATGCTAAATATGTATGAAGCATCGTTGTACTGCATACATAGCAGACGGCATCTAGAAATTAATATTTAAAAAGAAATTGTGTATTTCAGCTCGTGTTTTATTTTTGTGGCAAAATCGTGAAAAGTTTATACAGTATAAGTCAATGTTTGGTTACAAAAATGTAGAACGAGTGCTCTCAAAAACGAAGCAAAAGAGATTCATTAAAAATCGTCTTGAAACGTATTTTGACCTTCTAATAAATTGTGATTATTTGCTGGTTTCCAAGTAAAATAGATATATCAAACTATGCATCTGCGAGGTTTTCTCAGTTATTATCACGGGTTTTAATCTTATCTTGGTGAATGGAATGAATGGTTGGTTCCGTAAAATTCACAATTTATCAGTGGAGGAGGCAATCGAACAAAAGATGTTATCATGAATAATATAGTATTGTGCTTTCAAAACATTTTGATGGGAGGCTATATTTCTTTTTAATATCAACCAAACTGACGTACAGTCAACCTCATTTGAATCGCCACCTTCAGCAAACCAAGATGGGGAAATTTTGCAGTTCGAATTTTTACCCACCCGGATTGCAGATGACGATTTGGCGTAATGAACGACATTGTATACCTCAGTTCACTGGGTTTGGCAAGAGCCAAAGGTTCAGCCCAGTGAAATTCTTAGCTTTCGCCTTAAGGCCCACGTCACTAATGCAGCGAAAACATAAGCGTAGCGCGTTAGACAAACATTAACTAAGTGATAGATTGAAATAACTCACAATGTATTACATAAACGTAAGCAAATAAGAGTTCTATTAGCTGTGAGACCTTCCGGTTTACTATTGGTTGGTTGCGGAATCGATTTCAAGCGTATCGACTGTGTCCGTGGCCCATATGGCGTTAGTTCTTATCGAAATTCGCTCCTTTTTGATTCTCGATTTGAGTTACGTTCTGTTATTGGTCATTTCTTGTCTTACTTACATAATAGCCCAGGGACCTTGAACCTTGCCAAGCTTTTAAATTTTTAGTAACGTCTTGTTTATTCTTATGCGAACGCATTGTAAAGCCGTCACTTGTGGACGTAGTCCTAACTTTATGTTTAACCGCTATGCGTATGTTTGCATTGAATGCGTCCTTTACTCTCAATCCCGGACAGGTGCGCGAAGACGCCCGCCTCCGATAGTTGCCATTGGATGCGCCAGCATCGATGATCTTAACAAACACTTGCGTTAATCTAGGTGGGGCCGCGTCTTCCTCTTCACAGCTTTCCAGGGTGGTGGCGGAGGAGAGAGAGGTTTTCCTTCTCAGCTTTCCCCGAGAGTGGTGGCGGCGGCGTGCTTTCAACGACGAGTAGATATTCAACGGGGGACTTGACACTCTACGTGGAGCGGCGCCGAGAAATCGGATGGAGTTTCCCAATTACTCGCGAGGGCTCCTCAGAATGGAAGAAATACTGAAGCCACCCTCCTCCTCGCTGGGAGGAGGGGGCTTCAACGATACGTCTTGATAAAGATAGAAATTTGGATAAAATGAATTATTAGGAGTGCGATTATATCAAGCATTAGCTAGATAGAACTTTTTGGGCGAACGCAAAATATAATTTACACTCATCCAGCTAACGTAAATTGTAAGTGTGGATTGTCCAAATGTCAGGGCCTGCGTCCCACGAGCGTTGCTTTGACGTGCGTTCGCTTCCCGTTCCTCATAGAATTGCGGCGTTTCTTGACGCGCATCAATGTCATCCGCTCGTGCATAGGCCTGCTAGAGCTGTACCACATGAATGTCTACGGTTGAGCGGCGGTAAAGGAAGACGCGTCGTAGATTAACACATTTTATGCGGACGGCGAAAGAGCATCATGCGCAAGCGATTCGCAGAAGATAGTATATTTTACGGGACGCGCGTTTCTTAACGCGCGCGTCATGCAAACGCTTCGTGTGCAGGGGCCCCAAGTGTTCGTAAGAAATATTTTGGTATACATTCGATCACATTAGCCTAGCAGAAGACTCTAGTTTTTTCCACGTGTACCGACTAGCTGGAAGCGTCAAAATTTTTTGGAAAAAAAAACGTTCCCCCCCCCCGCAAAGGGAAACTTGGCGTAGTAGAAATTTAAGACTGATAGGTGAATGGAAACTACACACTTTGGTTTTACTAGCTTTATTAAACGTCAGCTCTCCCTAGAGTGTGATTCTCGCATTATCGCGTGTGTTTATCCTCAATTGCAAAAACGTACTCAACTAGTACAGTCACATAAAAACTCGTGTTTCATAATGTGGCACTTCAATATAACACCCTCATTGTCCTTTACAAAAATATTTCTAGTTTGCGCACTTTATCCACATACTTCGGTGTGGAGATTAACCTAATCTCACTATCGTTAACAGTATTACTCGCGCAACTTTTCATTTGGAACGATGACCTTGCTTCCCCTTTATGACAAACAGATGAAGGGCAACAAGCTCGCAGCGAGCTCTTGATAACATTCCAACATATTTCTTGGCGTGAATAGAATTTGTTTTTGAAGGCGAGAACTTCTATCGTTATTTTCTTCAAAAATTCTAAAAAAATGACCGAAGCCAGGTAAAGACAAGATCTATCCTCGAACCCTGAGAAAGTTAGAACGCAATGAGAACGTGCGAAGGCATTTCCTGATTTCCAGACTGGCAAATACTTCATAAATCTAGTGGCAAGATTTCGTACTAATAACCCCACTCTATACCGCATTTATTCATCCATCGTCCCAAGAAAAAGTTGCGCGAGTAATATCTGAAGTGGCGCGAAATGGTTTGTCGGCAGGTGCTGCTGGACGCACGTTCTGCGGGAGGCGCTTCTGGCCCGCCGCCGCCGTCGGGGGCGGGGGCGGGGCCGACGGGGGCGTCGGCGCGGGGGGCGCCACGTGCCGCCAAGGGCGCGGGGGCGACGCCGGCCGCCCGCGCGCCGCGCCCCTGCTCGCGCGCCAGCTCTCGGCAGCGCCCCTCCTCCTCGACGCGCGGCCCGCCAAGGCCAAGGCCTGCGTCCACACACTCACAACGCTTCCTCACAACTCGTCGAGCTTCGTTTGGACAAATCACACAAATGCTGAAGCGTCCATGTGAAGACTGTGCCTGAAGATTATCGAGGTCAGGAACGAGCCGCTAGTGCCATTAATTATTCGCCGGAGAGCAATAGTGACGCAAGCCTGTGACCCACGAGCGATACGTTGAACGGCGCGTTTGATTACGCACGGCCGTAGATTATCAACCGCTTGTACGATTTCGCGTAAGTTATCTGCGTTCAACAAACGCTGGTTTGCCGGCCCCCCCCCCGTAACCGACCTCGCTGCCTTTGTATTAATGTGTGTTGCTTTCGCGGCTTCATATCCATTCTGTTTTCCCGATGTGGTGTTCTACAAGTATTACCTTTTACTAGGGCAGTAGGAGCAAGTTTGCCATTCATGGCCAGATGATTTTATTTATTAGCAATTAAGAAACGTTTGTGGTGTTCACTTTTGTATTCGTTTTTATACTTTATAATTGTTCAATGTAGTAAAGGATTTGTATTACTTCGTAGTTTCATTTTCTTCTCCATTTCCTTTCTAATTCATATGCCTTATTTTCTTAAAAGAAAAACTTCGTAGAGACTAAATATTTCAGCCGCCTTACGGGTAAATGTAATTCACAAGAAAATTGAAGTTTAGCAATAAAGGATAGCTCTAACACAGCCACAAGAAATTTTCATTTTCTGATAAACCTTTCGTTTACAATTTGTCCATGGCACCCATCTTTTCATTGCAAGAATGGAAAATTAGCAAAGGAAAAGGTACACGATATTCTCTCTTCATAATTTCTCTCGAGGAAGCTCCAATATTTTACACACCTTCCCCGAAAGAATATTCAACAATCTGGTTTGCAATGACAAAGCCGCGAGAAACTACATTGGCTTAGTCGACGTAGGTATGGAAAAATCCAAGGGACATCGGATTTTTGAATTTAATTCTCTCTCATATTAGTATGTAGCATTCATTATTAATCTAAACATGAACCATCCACAACTGTAACAAAACATACAAAACAATCTTATAAATTTATAATACACATGTCTCCAGTTTACATCGCAGTAAATTGCTTGCTGACTTACCGCTTAAAGCTATTTCGTACCCGATAAGAAAAAAACGTTCAAAGAACCAAAAAACAAACGTCGAGAGCGGTCTACGCCCTTAGAGAGCCGGCGACGGGCGAGGCGAGGGCAGGGCGAGGCGAGCAGGGAGACTGCGGGCGCCGCCGCCGCGGCGGCGGAGTCGCCGAGCAGCGAGGCGGGCGGCGCGTCGGCCAGCGCGCCTCGAGGGCGGCGGCGCCTCCGGGTCCGCACGCGCTCCAGCTGGCCTCCGACAGCGCCGCTACCGCGCTCACGCTCAGCGACTCGGCCTGCGCCGCGCTCAGCTCCTGGGACACATCACATACACACGTGCGTCACGGAGAGAAACGAAAACTTCGACG
The DNA here is from genome assembly GCA_017312745.1 of Gryllus bimaculatus. NCBI lineage: Eukaryota > Metazoa > Arthropoda > Insecta > Orthoptera > Gryllidae > Gryllus > Gryllus bimaculatus. The sequence goes on from BOPP01000035.1 coordinate 9,059,835, forward strand.
AAAGCAATTACGCCCCGACGGCCCCCCGTCCACACCCGCCCCCGACGGCGGCGGCGGCGCCAGCAGCGCCTCCCGCGACCTCGCGTCCAGCAGCACCTGCCAACAAACCATTCGCGCACTTCAGATACTATGTTACGATTAGCGAGAGTAGGTTAATATCCACATTAGCCAAAGTATGTGGATAAACTCCGAACTAGAAATACCTTTGTAAATGATGAATGGTGTTATATGAAGTGCACATTATGAAACACGAAGTGACTGTACCAGTTGAAGTACGTTTTGCAATTGGGTATAACACACGCGATAATCGAGAATCACACTCCAGGGAGAAGTTTATAAAGCTAGTAAAGACCAAAGGTGTGTAGTTTCCATTCACCGTATCAGTCTTAAATTTCTACTAGCACAAGTTTCCCTTTGCCGGACGTTTCCAATTTGAGCCTTCGGCCTAGTCGGTACACGTGAAAAAACCTCGAGTCTCTGCTAGGCATAATTGACGAATTGTATTCCAAAATATTTCTTACGAACACTTGGGGCCCCTGCACACGAGCGTTGCATTGACGCGCGGTAAGAAACGCGCGTCGTAAAATAACACTATCTTCTGCGAATCGGCACAAGAGCTCTTTCGCCGTTCTGCATAAAATAGTGTTAATCTACGACGCGTCTTCCTTACCGCGCGTCAACGTAACATTCATGTGGTACAGCTCTGCAGGCCTATGCCACGAGCGATGCATTGATGCGCGTCAAGGAACGCGCAATTCTATGAGTAACTGAACGCGTTGCGTAACACGTGGAACGGAACACGAGGAACGGAACGCGTTGCGTGCGCGTCGAAGCAACGCTCGTGGGACGCAGGCCTGACATTTGGACAATTACCTTACTTTATATTAGCTGCATGAAGTCTAAAATTATATTTTACAGCGCTCAAAAGTTTTATCTAGCTAATGCTTGATATAATCTGGCACTCCTAATAATTCATTTATCCAAATTTCTATCTTTATTCAAGACGTATCGTTAGCCCCCTCCTCCAGCGAGGAGAGGGGTGGCTTCAGTCATTTCTTCCATTCTGAGGAGCCCTCGCGAGTAATTGGAAACTCCCATCCGATTTCTCGGCGCCGCTCACGTAGAGTGTCAAAGTCCCCCAGTTGAATATCTACTTCGTCGTTGAAAGCACCCGCCCCCACACTCTCGGGGGAAAGCGAGAAGGAACTCTCTCTCCCTCCGCCACCAACCTGGAAAGCTGAAGACGAAGACGCGGCCCCACCTAGATTACAACGCAGGGTTCTTGTAGATCATTGCATACTGGCGCATCCACTGGCAACCTAGCGGGTCTTTGCGCACCTGTCGGGGATGAGAGTAAAGACCCGTTCACAATGCAAGCATAAACATAAGCATGGCGTTAACATAAAAGTTAGGGCTATGTCCACAAACGGACTCGTTCACAATGCCTTTGCATAAGCATAAAACGTAAGATGTAAACTTAGGTTTGCAAGCTTCTAGCTTCTGTGCTTATGCTTCAGGAAGACACAAGAAATAAACTAGTCACAGAACGGTAACTCAATATCGAATGTCGAAATTGGAGCGAAGTCGATAGAACTAACGACATATGGGCCATGGACACAGTCGATACCTTGAAATCTATTCTCACATCCAACCAATAGTAAACCGGAATGTCTCGCAGCTAATAGAACTATTTTGCTTACGTTTATGTAAGACATTGTGAATACTTGTCTATCACTTATGTTAATGTTTGTCTAAGCGCTACGCTTAAGTTTTCGCTTGCATTGTGAGTGGGCCTTAAGGCGAAAGCTAAGAATTCTCACTGGGGCTGAAAACCTTTGGCTCTTGTAAACCAGTGAACTGAGGTATACAGTGTGTTCATTACGCCAAATCTTTCATCTGCAATGGCGTGGTGGTGAAAATGAAATGCAAAATTTCCCCACTTGGTTTGTGAAGGTGGGCGATTCAAATGAGGTTGGCTGTCACGTCAGTTTGATATAAAAAGAATATATGGTATCCCATCGAATGTTTGATAGCAACAATTAGTTATATTAATTTCATGATAACATTTTGTTTATTGCCTCTCGCACTGATAAATTTGTGAATTTACGGAACCACCATGTCATTCATTCACAAATATAAGACTAACGCCATATGGGCCACGGACACAGTCGATACCTTAAAGCACTTTCTCGCTCCAACCCAATAGTAAACCGCATGCTCTTCACAGACTAAATGCTTACAAACTTCTCATACTGTCTATTGAGGACTTCGCGTCTTTATTGTTATATTTCACTGTGCAGCTATTCAAGGCTTATCACTTATTGTTTATATGTTGTCTAAGAAGCTATCGCTATACTGTTATCCTTTGTCGATTATTGTGTGATGAGTCTGTCGACCTTTTAAGATGTGCGTATAAATGCGTGAAGTAATGTCGACTCTGGTCGCAGACCACTCTTGCGTCATCTGCGGAAGCGCAGTGATGGTGCAGTACTGGGAGTGGGATATACAACTCGCTGCTTTAAATGTAGGCGCGCAAATCGATATGCCATGCATGCCCCGACTCCGGTGGCAGTCCCTGGGGCTCTGGTTTACCAAATAGCCAAGATTCAAAAATTTCTGCCCAGCTGAGGTACTCGCTGAGCGTTGGCGACTTACGATAACATCGAGGCTGAATTTGACTGCGGTAACGTCAGCGAGTTGTCTCGATATAAAAAAGAGATACGGTATAGGGTATGCCCATCAATTGTTATGAAAAGCAGAAACAAATTGCTCTCACCAACCTTGATGATAAATACCTCTATTGTGCCAAGTGGCCTAATCGCACATGACCTAAATCTGTGTAATTTAACGAATAAACAACCATGTAGAGACAGATTCGGTTTCACACCATAATAACCATTATAAACCCGGTGAAAATCAAATCCTGAGAAACTGGCCAAGATTGATAGATTTCGATATGTAAATCCAAATATTTTATTGGAAACCAGCAAATAATCACAATTTATTAGCGAAGGCTCCACCAATACGTTTCAAGAAGACGAATTATTTAATTGACATTCCTTATTTGCTTCGTTTTGAATGCACAATCGTCTCTACATTTTTGAATAACAACATTGAACTCTATACTGTATAACTTGTCACGATTTGCCACAAAAAAAAACGAGCTGAAATACACATTCTTTTTAAATATAATATTCTTAAATGCGTCGCTATGTATGCAAGTAACGACTGCTCTCATACATATTTAGGCAATATATACAGACATTTCTTTCTTTTAATAAGTGGGTAAAATATACCATGAATGGCACTGAATCTTTGTTGCTTGATTGCCCTACTTCTATGCGTGATATCTCCTTATTTTTTTAGAATAATTGTTTTGGCCTTGCTTCAGACCTAATAGAGACTTTCTACAAGTTATTGATACCATGAGACAAGAATAGGTCTTTATTGGGCCAAATGCATTTTGTAAAAATATTTAAACTTAGTGGTGATACAGAAATTACACAGACTTTCCCATATTATTTTCTATTTCTTTTTGGCACTCGATTAGCTATCCAGAACTTTGCCACATATTCTTGGCTGGCTGCTACCTATCAGCGCCCAAGTACATTGTTTTTGCACCTTTTCTTAATTTCGTCTCATATTATTGAGTTTTCGAAAAAAGATAATACTTTTTTTTAAAAGAATACTCGAATGAACTGTTCGTCATATAAAGTGTGCAATTAGCTCTGATGCCGCTTCGAAAATGGCCTCGAGAAAAAATTTGGAGTTCGTCTTCAGAAAATGTGTTTGGGGTTGCGAAGATTTGGCTAATTTTTACAGAAACTGTAGAGTTTTTGCGAGAAACTTTATATGATATATTTAATGCACATTATTCATAACTATAAAATATAAACAACATTGCCGCTAATATAAATATTAACAACATGAGAAGTCTTCTATATAGGGTAAGCTACCATTATATCCCTACCAAAAGTTTAAAGAAACCATTTGAGTATTTTGAGAAAAAATTGGTTAGTTTTTGTTTTAGATTTTTTTTTTAATCTTTGCACATATTGCTTCCAATATTGCGTGAAACGACTAAAATTCTCCAAAAATATACCATGACTCTTAATATGAAATAACTAACTACGGAGAACAAAATTTTATTTGAAGGAAAGATTTCTATCTTCACTTTATAGTGTAGGAATACGCGCTGAAATTTTGAAATTTTCGATAAATTTGTGTTAACCTTGAAAATTGGTCATATGTCATCTTTATAAGCGTATTTATTCTATCTTTCCCAACGAAATTTAAGGGGAACAAAATTGGACATTGTGTTTACGAAATTTTGAAAATGTCATGGGCGGCTCAGTAAAGTACCCGTGAAATTTTAAGACATTTTTCAAAATCTCAAAGAGGGGGAAAAAATCCTATTCATGGTTTAGTTGCTAGGTAGTGTTTCACAAACACCGGACGCGACGACAAACGGGCAGTTGTTGAAAAATGCCACTTCTTTGGCATCAGGTGACCCTAAAAGTGTATTCGATCCATCGAAATATCGAAATCGAATTTTCCCTAGGCATTATTACAACTTTTCCTATACTACGTAAATTACTCGTAAATACGTTACGTTTAACGGGAAACTTAAAAAAGGGTCTGAATAAAAACGATACTTGAAAATGTTGCTACAAAGAGTCAAAATATTAATTCTAAGAATTTAACTTACATTCAATATTCATTATTATAACTTCTTCTCTTCTAGGTTGCTAACACTGATTACTTATTAATTACGACTCTAAGCACATTTATGTTAGACGTTACGCTTCCCCACAATTTCATTTTGAATAAGTGCTTACAACAGCGGCACGGGAGCATCAGCAAGACCGAGCAGTTTCAGATTTGCTAGTACCCGGACACCGTCATCACACTCTGACCTCTCACCCTGAATAAACGTCGATCACTTTTCCCCCCTTCGCATTGTGGGGCCCCCAAAAACGTAAACCGCCCCGATTTCCCGTAAAATGGCCCTCAATAGTGAGGGGGGAATACTTGGAAATATGATGCAAACTTATGAAATTGTAGAGTGTACCGTGAAGGCTTCTTATGTGGGTAAGATATTGATTAGAAACTTTATAACTTCTAATTGCATCATTATAAGCTAATTACAGACTAATTTAGCCACGAATTTAAATAGAAATCACCAGAAAAACATAAAAAATTTGAGGACCAGACTTGAGAAACCTCTCTCTGCAAAATTTTAATTGGTGTTACAAAACGTAGATAGAGGAATACACACACAACGCGCGCGCGCACACACACACACACAACCACCACACACACACACACACACACACACCACACACACACATATATATTATAGATATTATATATATATTATTATATATATATACTATATATAGAGAGAGAGGGAGAGAAGACGGGACAGCACAGACAGAGAAAACAGAGAGAGACAAAGAGATGATAGGAGGCCCAGAAAGAGAGGTGAGGGAGAGGAGGGAGAGAGAAAGTGAGGGTAAACCAACATAAATCACTATAATTACACGATCGACAATTTATCAACTCCAATCGCATGGACTGTGCACCTGCAGGTGGCGGTCGCGCGCCTCGGCGCTCGAGGGCGAGGCGGACGTCGGCCAGGCGCTGCTCCTTTGCAGCGACCACGGCTCGCGCGCACCGCTGCGCCCTGCGCCAGCGCGCGCCGCTGCTGCTCCGCCGCCGCCTCCGCCGCCGGCCCCGCCCGCCACCTCGGCCGGCGCCGCGCCGCCTGCGCCGCCGCCTACGCGCGCCGCCCCGCCTCCGCCGCCGCCGCTCCGCGCGCCGCTCCGCCGCGGGCCGCCGCCGCCTGCAACGGCGCCATGCGCCCCACCGGGTTACCACACACACTTGGCTCATCATCCGGCCTTTCGGGGACGGAATCCGGGCCCGCGGTCCACGAGCAAGTCGGCACCGAGTTACCTTAACCAACTACCCTCTTACGAGCGAAACGTTTTAACAGCCAAACAAGGCGTGGGCG
>BOPP01000035.1:9065875-9078918 GCA_017312745.1 Gryllus bimaculatus
AGACCATGGCGGTGCGAGCTCTCTTATGTAGCCATCAACTCGGGGTGGGGAGGGGGGGGGGCATTTCGATCACGTACCCTGGCAGATGTTTATGGTAATGTATTTGCGTCAGTAAAGAACATGTTAGAGTTACACCTTTGGTCGCTCTACCGCGTTGTTAAGGCCCATTCACAATGCAGGCATAAAAATAAGCATGGTATTAACATATAAGTTAGAACTACGCCCATAAGCGGACTCATGGACAACGCGTTCGCATACGCATAACACGTAAGACGTTAACTTAAAAGCTTGAGAGCTACAAGCTTCTGTGCTTATGCTTAAGTTAGACATAAGAAATGAACTAATAACAGAACGGTAAATCAAAATCGAGAATCGAAATTTAAGCGAAGTCGATAGAAGAACTAACGTCATATGGACTATGGACACAGTCGATACCTTGAAATCGATTCTCACATCCAACCAATAGTAAACAGCAATGTCTCAAAGCCAATAGAATCTCTTATTTTGCTTATGTTTCAGTTAGACATTATAAATATCTTATGTTAAAGTTTATGTGTATGCGCTATGCTTATGTTTACGTTTACATTGTGAATAGGCTTTTAGGGCGGGGTTTAGTCTTCAAGGCAAATGAGAGCGAATACGAGTGAAGATGAGTGAAAACGAGAAAATGAGGCTACGAACAGCTTCGACTAAATAGGACCAGTTTGGAGCTAATAGGAGCAAATACGAACAAATTCAAACAAATGCGACAATTTCAAGCAAATAGGAGATAGACGAGCTATGAATGAATAGAACATTATTCATTGCGCGTTAATGGGATACTCAAAGTAAGTAGTGATTAACTTTGTATTAGGTAGTTTTCTGTACTTGCTATACATTTAATATTTTAATTAATATAAAAAAGCACTCTTTAAAAAAATATGTGAACATTTGTTGTTTAGTGCGTTCTGTATTACTTTTACTTCAATGGATCATTAAGTCTTTATAACTACTAAATCGAGAGAAGTCTTGATCTGAAACTTTGTTTCAATGGCGTTAAAAACACGTTACATCACACGTATTACCCGTACGAATCGAGTATAACTTCGTGTGAACGGTCACTACAATCTCCCAATGTTACGCGAATGACCGGGTTTCCCGTTTCGCGAGCTTCACGCAATAACACTAATAAAGATGTACCCGGTACAGACTTTCGTGCTCAGGCGCTGAGGATAGGTCAACCACGAACACGTAATCTTAGGAAAATCTTGAGTCGACGGGTATAGTTCGTTAGGGTTACGCCCGTGGCGCGAGATTGTGACATACTTATCTGCGCGTGAAGACGGTAAACTACACGAATCCAGAATATTTATCATTCACTGCATATAATATATTAAATAACTTCCCATTACAATGATATTACATTTGATACGTAACAGCAGACCTGATAAGTTCCAATGCCCGTAGGGCAAAAATATCTAGAAATAATTTCTAGAATTAGATGCAGTCAGAAATTGACTAACGTCTTTCACTTCTTAAAGTGTATCAAAGAAGCTGCTATCAAATATTGAAATCATTTTCTTCTTACTTCTTTTATCTAAAAACAACTACAACTCGTAAAAAACAGTTAAATATGTGGCATATACCAAAATAATTCATGTAAGAACCGCTATAGCTTTAATCGTATCTTCAAGGGTGAATGGATATCACTGTGGATGGCAAAATGGTGTCGGACATCACCTTGCTGCAACGGTATCTTTCGTGAAATAATGAATAATTAATCAAGTTTTCGAGAGGCAGAAATATTATACTCTCTATTCTTTCATTAAACCTCTAGAAGATTGCGGTCATTTCTAGCAGATCTGCTAGTTCCACAGCTTTTGAAGTCTACATTAGGGATTCCTAAGAGGGTGGACTGGCAACTGATCAATTTAATCAAAATCAAAATTAATTGATAAGCCATAGATTAGAAGAACGAAGCTGAACGAAGGTTTTTTTGGGGCATTTAACGCTACAAAGTCTCTACAGTTATGGCACATCAACTACTTATGGTCATTGATGCCATAAGTGTAGTGAATCTTTTTTAACTATGAAGGTGGCTGTGTTTTTACTCAGCTGTGTATTGAGATCCGATGCCGACCTACAGGTATATTTGCGGGGTTTCCTTATCTAGGTATTTCCCACCAGTGGGAGTACCCGCACAGCCGGGAAAAACTGTAAGCTTATGTGTGGTCTCCCAACATATGTGATAGTATAGTACATGAAAAGTATAAGTCCATGGCCCGTTTATTAGAGTATTTCTCCCGGTGTTGATCGGAGAAATCAATGACAACCATCAGAACAGCCGGGCAGTAGAATTCTCCTCCAGACAGCGGATGCATTCGAGTAAGTGTGCCACAATCGGTACTCGAAGTCTAGGACCGTCCGGTCATAGGCACTGCAGTGAAATCAGATGATGCGCTAAGCCACCTCATCTGATGGAAAAAGTTGGGAATCCCTGAACTACATCACACATTTCAACGGAGCTTACTATAGTCGGGAGCTGACTTGTTTGCGCGCGGGAGGTGCGCGGGAAGCGGCGTGTCTGCAGCCTTATCTCGTGCAGACGTCATCATTACTATGACAACCGAGCAACTTTGCGTACTGCTGACATCAGACGGGTATCGCCACGCTGGCTTTCTGAATCACAGACCAGGCTCGGTCCACGGTTCTACACCAAGAGTTTTCTGTTGTGGGAGTGTGGTTATTGTTCGTAACACAAGTGTATAGCGTATTAATTTTAATTTCGATAGTGACTTTTGGTGGAACGGTATGGCTTCTGTTCGTAGTTAAGGCCAGACACTGTGAAGCTAGAGAAATTAAACGTCTCGTTATTACGAAATGTGACGACGAAAAAAATTCGGGCGTTCGACATACGCTGCATAACATCAATTTTCGGGTAGCACACTATATTGGAGGATCTGTTCGAACTGTGACATCAATTAAAAAAGAAAGCCGGAGGGCCACTTTGAGTACTCCCGGTAAGAAAATGCCATTTTGTGAAGAAAAAAATCCACATTGATGGCTTTGACTATTGTCTATAATGTTTTAATTTTTGCCTATGGAGTAAATATATTATGGGACAGGCTAGTAGTTTGCAGATTAGGCGGGGGGAGGGCAGCTTTGCACAGACCACCGCGCGCAATTTCTCAGCCTCGCAATCAAAGTCAGGCTCCCAACTACTATATATATACGCCCCCCCCCGTGTAAAACCCCCGCTAGCGCCGCGCAAGGCGAGCGCGCCTCACCTTGGCGCGTCGGTCGTCGCGTCTCGCGCCTGGTCGAGCTGCGCGCGCAAGCGCCGCGCGGCCTGTCGACGCCTCCGGTCCGCAGTAGCTGGCGGCCCGCGCGCACATGGCCGCGCCGCTCGCGCCGACCGCCGTCCTCGCGCCGCCGTCCTCGACGCAAGCGCCGACGCGTTTTTGCAGCTCCCGCTCGCGCCTGCGCACACGCGCACACGCAACTCAGCGCAACGCACCGGCGCGCGCCTATCGTTAGGGCAAAACACGTGCAACGTAACCCTTACTCGCGATTCAGGACGGTCCAATTGTCGCGGTTAACGGATTGTACGCTGTTCAACTTTCCCCCGTGTTTTTACGGAAGATAATTACTTGTTGCGTATTGGATTTTCTCAATTGCAACATTCTAAACCTTTGAATTTAAATGCTGTAAAAATAGTCGCATTGCTATATTTGCTCATTTCCTAACATTATCATTAAGGAGCTATGAGGATTTGAACATATTCTTTCTTTCAATGAAAATGTATTTCATTCAGATACAAACAAGGTACCGTGCAAAATAATATACATTTTAAGATTCTCTTTTCTTGATACTGATAAATATCAGAACATAACGTGTGCTTACAAATGAATCAGAGTTAATTCTGCCCCTTGCCTCTAAACTATCTAGTACGTGTGACTGGTTTTCAAAAATTCGAATTGCTATTCAAACGTAAATCTTTTGACCCAAAATTAATACACAAAAATATGAACCCGGACACTTCTCAAGCTAAATTTTGAAATCCCTGCCATATTATCTGTGATAATAAGAAAAAATTAGAATCTACTGACATTATTTTTCTCTTCGTTTCCCAACCAATTATTTTTAAATACTCCTGCAATACACAAAAAAGAAATGTGTAATGTCAGAATATATTTGTTCTCAATTGATAAGACCCTCATTGAGACTGATATTTAAAAAAATAATACAAATTAAGTTAAAAGTAAGATAAAACGTTTTACGACGCTTTCCCCAAATCTTAATTTTTTGATTCCTTCTTTAACAATCAGTTTTTCACTTACTCAATTCTCAAGATATAATATGATTATATCACTTTCAAGGATTTATTCCAGTCTCTATTTTGGATAAAAAATCTAATATTTTTTACTGCTCTCTTATTTCTTACAAGCTTCCATTTTTTACAATATTTAGAAATTTAAAAGCGTTTAGGGGGAAATTCTAAATCGAAATTAGAAAAATTGGGATCTGCCACTTGATCTCCATTTCAAATATCACCAACCATGTTACTCCCTGCATATGACATTATTCTACGTTATTTTTGGCTTTTGATTAAAGTGTATAAAAATGAATACTTAACAAATATATTTCGAAAATGTCTCACATCGTTATCTATCTTATTAGATCTCTAGTTCCAGTTCTACTTCACGCAGTAAAAACGCAGCTCAATCTAACCGGACCTTTGGCGAATTCATCTCGACTGTAATTTAAATGCGCTTACTAAATCTGCACCATGTATTGCCCTGTGCTCTGGAGCGTGAGTAGCGGCGTTACTGCTTACGCGACCTACCTGAAGCGGCGCCCTCGGCCTGCCGCAGCAGGCGCGTGCGGGCGGCCGCCGCCTCGGCGTCTCCGCCGCTCGATGGCCGCCTCCAGCTGCGCGTCGCGCTCCCTCCGCAGCGCGTCGCGCAGCGCCGCCTCCCGCGCCGCCACGCCGCCGCCGCCTCGCGCGCCGCCTCCCGCGCCGCCGCCCCCGCCAGCCGCTCCGCCTCCGCCTGCGCCGTGAGGTGACGTCACGATAGGCTACCCGCCGCACACGCCGGTATTGCAAGTATCCGCTCTGCCAGGGGTTACTCTCAACTATACTGGATGAGCCAGTACTAATTACTCGTACTTAAATGCAGCTGACAATGAAGAAAATAGAAAGAGGTATAGCATTAAGTGATTTAATTAATTAGTGTTCTGATGATTTATAGTAATATAGACCATAGACGTTATAAAAGATGGAGGAAATATATATCTGCAAAATACTGATCGGATATGCTTATAAAAGAAGAATACGGCATAATCATTTAAATAATTTTTATTATTAGAGATAATTTTTTTTAATGAGTTAATATGAAATCTATTGGGATGGATTTGAGAGTTACAATCAGTAGATTGTAACACTTAATAAAGAAATGGCAAGAAGAGAAGCTGATCAGAATGGAGACTTATCAAAAAGAGAAAGAATGGCATAGTTTGTTATTGCATTGGTAGTTGTTGCATTTGTTACTCGTATTTATTTAGTCAAACACATCCGGTGTCGTTTTATAGAACACGCTAATAATTTCTAGCTTAGCCATGCATAATAGTAACAGATTATTATTGATAAATAAAAATTCAATTTATTTGCCGCAATGAAATTTCTGAATATAAAGAAACGAAATTGAGTTTTGCTGACCTTCATTGTAATGAGATGTTCTACTAGTCATTTACAGAAACCAGATTTGTAAACGGCAGAATAATATCCGTGGATAATAACTAAACCATCAAAAATAACATTAATATACACTAGGTTGTTTTAAAACTATATTTTCCAACAAAAGTAGATTTTCAGTGGTGGCAACTGAACGTCTGAGTGAAAATTAATGATAATTGTACAGTTACAGTTACAATACTTTCTCTCTACTTACTAGATAAATGTATTGTAATGCTTCAGATGAAAATGCGAGAGAATGTAGAACGAAAAACTATTTTTTTTTTCTGGAAAGATGTAAGTTAAGAATGATACCAGAGAGTCGCATATTTTACAAACAATCCCGAAACCCCTTGTCTCCGTTTGCCAGTGACACTAAGGGCGCAGGCGTCCCGCTCACCTGCGCGCGCAGGCGCTCCTCGCGCAGGCGGCGCTCGGCGTCGGCGCAGAGGCGCTCGCGCTCGGCCTCCAGCGCGCGCCGCAGCCGCTCGTCCGCGTCGCGACGCTCCGCCGCGCGCGCCGCCGCCGCCGCCTCCGCGCCCACCTCCGCCGCCCTGCAACCACACCCTGCCACCTCACTACGACTCTCTCGCTCGGCGGCTCGGCTACGCCGCTAAACGCGTTAGGACGCAAGGGATAAAACAAGGAGCACATAAAAAGCGGGGAAGGCAAGAGCTAAGGAAGGCACTCTCGCACAAAAAAGGATTTATAGCATATTAGCGAGAAGCCATTTCTAAAACAAAACTAATCATATTTAAAAAAGTGAACTTACGGTAACCATTACTTAAAGTATGTATTATTTTCAATTTCATTTTTACTTTTTACTTATAAAGTCACTTACATTTTAATTTATAAACTCATTAAAATTTAAAAAAAAAACATGTATATGATATTTCAAACAATCGGTTTCAGTCAAATGGCAACAGAAAATACATTAAAATTAATTCGAAATAAAAAAAAATTTACAAGTAACATTTTCGCAGCGTATTAATAATACTATTAAAATTGTTGCTTGTTGGAGGAGATGTGAAAAGCATAATTTAGGTAGTCGGATCGAGAAATGATATTACATATTAGTACCCGGATTACTCAAACTCTTGAGATGGAAATTATGCTAGTTATTTAGGGATATTAGTTTGTTACTTATTATAGTCTGTATAAAGTTTCGCTGTAGATTATGATGTTATACATCCAAACATTTCATTTACTTTTCTTATATGCAGAATTTTACACACAGTATCGAAAAACAACGGAACAGCCAACCACGTGACCACTAGCATGTGAATGTAAAAGAGTTTTTCAACACATTTTGTTCTAAATAGAAGTCGTTCCGAACTGAACCGAAGCATGAGTCCTAATTTCCCATAATGCCATAAGCTGTCGACCAACCAGTGATTTAAATGTACGGATATTTCATATATATTGTATTAATTAATAAATATAATCTGTTATTTAGACAGATAATAATATTATACCACCTATGCAATGTAAACGATGCTGCATCACGGGTATTCAGAATTACCAGCATCCACTGCCGCTAATGTTGGGAAGGAAAGCATAATCAAACGACTTCTTTAATGCTGATTGTGCTATGAAATATAATATATCCTTTTTACACATTTAATATTAGTTTACCATTTAAGTAATATTTTTTAACGCGTAAAATTTACTTCATGTTTCGATTCCCGGTTTCGGTTTTCTATCGTCGGTGAAGCATACACCCTTTCCACTTTCCGAAAGTCGCTTGGCCCACCTGGCGTCGGCGGCGGCGTCGAGGCGTCGTCGCTCCTCGCTGTGCTCGCGGCGCAGCGCCTCCCGCGCGCGCTCCGCCGCCGCCGCCGCGTCGCGCTGCGCCTGCGCGCGCAGCTCCTCCACGCGGCGGCGCTGCTGCGCGCGCAGCTCGCACACCGCCGCCGCGTGCCGCTCCTCCAGGCGGCGCAGCTCGGGCGCCATGCCGCGCGCCGTCGCCTCCTGGCCGACGCACACGCAAAGCGGAAATCACACAAGGCTTCTGCGCATACTGTTGTAATACTTAAATATTGTCAATTAAAAGCGTGGTCTGGTATCAAAAGTTACAAAGTTAAAAATAAACTTAAAATTTACTAGATTTAATTATTTGAAGGTATCGGAACGTCACAAACGGAAAGCGAAAATAACACAAGGCTTCTGCACATAGTTTCGTAATAATACGGTCAATTAAAAACGTTGTCTGGTATCAAAAGTTAATTTTTAATTAACCTAAAAATAAACTTAAAATTTACTATATTTAATTATTTGAAGGTATTCGAACGTCACAAACGGAAAGCGGAAATAACATAAGGCTTCTGCGCATAGTTTCGTAATAATTAAATATGGTCAATTAAAAGTGTTGTCTGCAATCAAAAGTTAATTTTCAATTAACTTAAAAATAAACTTAAAATTTACTATTTTTAATTATTTGAAGATATCGGAACTTCACAAACGGAAAGCGAAAATAACACAAGGCTTCTGCATATAGTTTCGTTATAATTAAATACGGTAAATTAAAAACGTTGTCTGGTATCAAAAGTTAGTTTTCAATTAACTTAAAAATTTAACTTAAAATTTACTATATTGAATTATTTGAAAGTATCGGAACATCACAAACGGAAAGCGAAAATAACAGGCGTCTGCACATAGCATACAATGCTTCATACAAGGTTTCTGCACATAGTATTGCAATACTTAAATATATAATTAAAGATGGTAAATTAAAAGTGTTGTCTGGTATCAAAAGTTAATTTTTAATTAACTTAAAAATAAACTTAAAATTTACCATATTTAATTATTAGAAAGTATCTACCACACCAGCGATCTAATTAATAAATAGATAATATAATTATTTATGCACCAAGGGCATTATTAGGATTCTATTGATCGAGCGGCTACAAAATGACCCAAGGCTTTTTGTCGCCCAAGGTCATTAGAACCACTTAACGCCCGTTGTATATACATAATTTTATTTTTTAACTAATTTTATTGATTCAAATTTACTAGTTTACTAATTAAAATCGGTTTGTCTTTTCATATCTACCTCCCAAAAATCCTTTTTATAATTCCCTCCTTAATAATAATATTTTATTTTTATACAGAAAATCGTTGTTCCAGCACAATCAGCGACTTGTGAAATATGATATAAACTACATCATTTATACACATTTAATATTAATTTACTATTTAAGTAACACTTTTTATCAAGTAAAATTTACTTCATATTTATTTTTTCGGTTTTGGTTTTAGATTTTTTGTGAACCATATTCTCTTCCATTTTCCAAAATTAGTGCGTGTTATTGAATTTAAATTACATGAGAAACATCCATTACTGAATACCTGGAATGCGAATATACCACAGAATAATTAGATTTTGTGATCATCCATAAATTACGTAACTTTGAAGACAAGGAGGTAGTTTGAGGCAGCGTTTCGCTGCGTTACATAGAGGCAAGGGTATTACTTTAATGTTACATTGATAATAATATTTTTAATGTTTCACCGTTGATGGAAACTTTTTCTGTCTTATACTAAAATATTAACTAATTAGTTTTCAAAACATAAATAAATTAAACTTTTTAGGTATAACTTGTTGCAATAAATGAAAGTACTTTTCATCAATTTTGTGATTCAATATGTAAGATTAGTAAGAAAATATTCTAAACTGATCTGAGGTATATTCTAGAATTCAATAAAATTACTCCGGTGCACTCCCGCCCATGCGTCATCCAATATCGTGCACGGCTTTTGATGATAAATTTTTCCACCTGTGTATTCTTCCTTCCTCAAAACTTGCCTCCAATCTTATTGTTAGGTGCAGCCAGCATCGTTAGCTAATCTCGTCTTTAATTATCATAAATTTGTATATGCTTCGCAAACGAAATGCATTAAAATTGTTTTTACAGTGCTATAATATATTTTCACTTCTTGTATTTACAATGGGGGGAGTTGGCGCAAGCGTTAAATAATTAATGTAAGGAGGGTTTAATCATGCAGTAAGGGTGCGTTTCAGGGGGATGATGGCGTTAGAACATCGCGTTACGTAATTTACGGACGGCCCTCTTCGACGACGACTAGTACTTAGTCGCTCGTAGGACTCGCCTTGATCTTGGCCTCCTGCTGCTCCTGCCAGCGCTTGCGCTGCAGGCGGTCGGAGGCGGCCTGCAGGTCGCGCGCGCGCCGCACCTCCACGCGCAGCCGCTGCTCGTAGGCCGCCTGCGCGCGCGCGCGCCGCTCCTCGCCGGCCTTCAGCTGCGCCACCAGCGCCTCCGCGCGCGCGCCCAGCGCCGCCTTCTCCGCCAGCAGCTTCTCCGCCAGCGCCTGCGACACGCCGGGCATCCTCTCCAGCCTCTCTCAATCCAAGGCCGAAACACTTCCCTAACAAACGGGCCACGGACCGCGCGCGATCTTTCCTAACTCTTCCTTGTCAATCTACAAAATGACTCACCATGCAACCTCTCCAACCAACCTACAAAAAGACTCACCGTTCAACCTCTCCAGCCAACCTACGTTGTCAAAGAGTGAAGAATATGATGTGGAAATGATTTCGTTGCTATAAGACAAACCAGGAGAGATGGTTCAGGGCATCAAGTGAAGCCACTGCAGTCCCTCTGACCGGCAGGTCCTCGGTTCGAGTCCCGACGGGGTTAGGATTTCCGACACTAGCTTGTTAGCTGGGTGGAGTTCAGTCTCTGTCTGGAGAAGAATTCTAGCGACCGTCTACTCTGATCTGTGGATTTCCGTGGTTTCTCCGATCAACATTAGGGAATGCTGTACCCTAACAAACGAGCCACGGACCGCGCGCGATATTTCCTAACTCGTTCTTGTCCTGTCCTCGCCCCTTTCACATACACTAACATGCACTACTCTACCACACATGCCGGGAAACCGGTCGGGAACTAAGAGCTTGTCCCAGCTGGGGCGGTGCCTCTCTGGTGGATACACCTGGTTTGAGAACCACCCCCTTAGCCGACGGTCAGTCAACGCCGGATCTCGCCATACTGCAGGCGAAAGATCACCGCCAACTCGCGAGCAAAAACATGAAATACACTTACGGACCTAATTACCCAGGAATCACTAAACAATCAATTATACGACAAATATTAGGAGGAATACAGCTGATCGCGGGCGTTTGAAAATTAGGCAACCCGCTTGACGTTCGTGCGTTACAAAGTTTTGTGTTGCAGCGACCCCTGCAATTGTCTTGTCGTGTCGCTTACAAAACTCCGGTACAATGGGTCTCAAAGTCAACAAATAATACAAACACCGGTTGCGGAGAGCGTAATGGCGCGATCGTACCACTGACTGGGAGGTCTCGTGTTTAATCCCAGTAAAATTTCAGAAATGAACTTGGTGTGTTTAATTAACGTCGGCGACTTTGTAAAGACTGCCGGAATCGAATTCCAAGACCATCTGCCCCGATAAATGGTTTCCGAAGTTTTATTTTCACTTGTTTGTGATGGGGCCAAAGCCGGAGCAGCACACCACAGGAAAGGGACCGCGCAACATCATTCCTGCGTATCCCCTTCCCTTCATCGTTATCATTCCAGCTATCCCAATTCGGGTCAGGACACGGTGAGAAAATCAAGGCATTTAGACAGGAATGTAATCATGCCACAAGAGAGACAAGTTCCATTAAGAATTTTTCGCCCATCAAAAAACCACAGCCTCCAGCCAATTTTGACCAAATAAAGTGTTTTATCTCTCTACTCCTTGGCCAAACTTTTCAACCACCTACATTCTATCAACACTTGTTCGGAATCCTTCGTGCTACATTCATGATACGGTTTGTTCAGCCATGCATTCGCAAACTATCTTAACCTTCTGTCTGGGGTGACCTTTCGCCTAGGAATGACCTTTCGCTGTGCCGGATTGGAAGCCAATCGATTCGTGGCGTTTAATTAGTGTACGTTCTCCTCACTTCCACCCTTACCGTGTTAAACTGTTTTCAAGATGGCGCAAAAGTACAATGTAGTGCCAAAAATAATGAAAATTGTCGAAATTTATTAGTATATGATCATATGAAATTTAATACATTATGTTGAATAACAGCACTTCTACAGTTACTGAATTTTGTTTGTAAAAAATGGGTATTCGCATTGTCATGGTTAGCATCAATTAGCTCGACAGTTACAACTTCTGTGAAGGAGACTGACATATGCGGCCACGAATGACTTCACAGAGAATTTAGACTACGTTGCTCATAACCGTGAGGTGAACTTAACACAGACTCGCTTGGCAACTCGCTAGGCGTGAGAGGAGGCTACCTGGGAGCGCTACAACCTAACTCTTAGCAAGGAAGGTCTTACACAGGAATACAAACATACAGCAACAAGAAATTGTTTAAACACTACATCTTAACGTTATTTATTTACTCATTTAGCTAGAAGTCGTTAAAACATTATATAGGATATTTTAAGGCAACATAATTAATCTTACTGAAGTTATAGAAATTGAGACGAATTACATTAAGTTAAGAATTAAGTAAATGTCTCTATTTTAAGTAAAATAAGAATTGTTCTTCCTATCCGGTTAAGATTCTCCCGTGTTTCGAGTGTGCAACAACTTTTATACCAGTCTGATGAACATAGTGATGGCGTGCGTCAGCGGTCCAGTGGTAGATTGAACAAGAGCAAACGTGCTTCTCGTAGGGCAGCAGGCGCAATAGCAGCCGAGGCCTGATCGACCGACCCTTTTGTTAACTAGCAGGGATCGGGAGAAGGGATGGCGCCGTCTTGGGGCATTCTGGTGGATGTTTGTTCGCCGACTCAGATTGTTCTCGAGCGCCTAAGGTATCTCCTTATAGGAAACATACGGTTACTTTCTGCCTTCCAAGTCCTTTGTGACGAGAAATAGCGCGTGACTGACGCGTCTGATGAAATAGTCGGATGATTATTTCATCTATGACTTTGACCGTATTTTGTCGGATGACTATTCACCCATACTCATCTATGACTTTGACCGGATTTTGTCGGATGACTATTCACCCATACTCATCTGTGACTTTGACCGGATTTTGTCGGATGAATATTCACCCATACTCATCTATGACTTTGACCGGTGACAGTCACTTCGTGACAGCGTGAATCTGATACGATTGTCTGATCATTGTCCTCCGGCCGGAGGCACTGCCGTGACATCAGTTCACCTCCGCCGGTCAGAACAGGGTGGAGTCGGAGAGGCAGGGACTCGGCCGAGGCCTTCCAAAACACCGCGGGAGATTGCCCGCCGGCGGTCGTTCGTCTTTTTTCCTCTCCGGCCTCGCCTTCGGGGCGGCCCCGGGGAAAGCGGGGCGGGCGCGGGGCCGGGGGAAAAGTTGGGG
>BOPP01000035.1:9086267-9141603 GCA_017312745.1 Gryllus bimaculatus
CGGGCCGCGCGGGGCGCGTGGCCGGCGGCGGTGAGCAAGCGCGCTCGTCCAGGCACGGACGCCACACGCGCTGCGGACAGACACACACACACGCCCTGCCTTGCAATCCTGCTCTCAAATCAAGTCTCGCCGAAGAGAGACGGTTTCAGAGCATCGTGGTCCAAAAAATGTCCCGGAGCAACATCGCGCTTTCCTAACCTAAACTAACTTAGCCAGGTGGGAGCTTGATTCATTTATGCATTCAGCACGCATTGCAGCGAACACGCGACAATACTTATTATAGTGCCCTGTGGCCTCAGAACCATTGTTTTGGGTATGCTTGTTTTAAATTACACATGGTCTTACCATCTCGGATATAAAAGTTTGAGATTGAATGAGTACATAAAATGTTCTGGTATTGACATTAACATCTGTTAATGCAATCGAGATTTTTTCTGTTGCTAATTCAACAAGAAACACGAATTCTTGGCTGTACGGCATGGGCCGCGTCTGCATCGTTGAATTTGACGTTTTCATTCACAAACAGCTACAGCATCACAATGTGGCTCCTTCCGGACAGACATGAGCCAATATACACCGCACAAGGAAGCTTACGTAAACACAACACGCACTTTTTAATGGCTTATTTTTTAAATTTAATATTGCGTGATGTTAATTTCTTTATATAAATTATCTTAATTAATTTGTGTCTATAATTTCACTTTTACTCTTTCCAGTTTTTTCTTTTATCGTTTCGGACTAAATATTACAAATATTTAGTAATATGCAATGAATTCAAAACATTTTAAGAAGCCTAACAGACTCATTCTCACAGTATATCGCACTTCAATTGCTTTCCATGTCCGTCTTAGACAAATCAAATCTGAAGGAAGATGCATGCTCTGACAATTCATTCTAAGAAGAAAAGGAAACATGTAGTTAGAGGAACAATCTTTTTTTAGTGCTTCCGAGAAATTAAATGATCAGTTTCTGACAGTTTCTTGCGAAGGCAACACTTTCCAGCTTGATATATTGAATGTGAACGTGTATAACTTTTCCTGGTTATTTCAAGTGAACAGTGGAATACGAACGTACCATCATTGTATTAATTTATACCTCTTCTTAAAAAAATATTGTAATTTTTTGTTTTTCTTCAAAGTCCCCTTGCAATCGTGACGCAGGTAATGTTTCTGAGAAACGGACAATTTGAATGCAGATGGGTTTGATTTGTGGCTTTCTGAGAGATTCAAGAAAGGAGTCAGAGACATCAGAGACACAGGTGTAGAAAGTTGAGTTGCAATAGAATCTCGTAACTTAACATGATTTGCCCCTCACAATAAGAAGCCCACCTGTAATTAAAGAAAATGTTCATTCTCGAGACTTTTTTTTTATGTTACACTACTATAATCCTACTAGGATTATTTCTATAATATCTTTACATTTAATGCGATTACATTGCGTCAGACATAACTCGAAGAAGAAATAACTGTTGTCAACTTTCGCAAATATTTGGAAATTTTAACCACTTTAATCCTCTCTCTAATGTACTTTGAAGCAATTAAAATTTCGAGAAGAAACCAATTGGGAGTACTGTTAGTTACATCAAGTATTGGAGATATGCAATAATCCACTCTTGCTGTAGAGATTTAACACCGATCACCGAACCCACTTTCGGGATAAAGACCACTCCAGTCATTCATTGGCTTCCAAAATCAATAGCGAGCGAGCCAGCGTGAATCCCAGGCATTTGACGCGCCTTCTTATCCGACTGTGGCCGCGATATCGGATTTTCAAAGGGCAAAAGCCACTGTCCTCCGACTCCCTGCCCCGCACCGCCCCCGCGGCTTCCGAGCGGCGTGGCGGCGACGAGGGCAAGGGCGAAGGGAGCGGAGGAAGCGGTAGGCCGGTAGAGAGCGCTCCGGCCGGCACGCGGCCGCATCGCGTCGCGTCGCGTCGCGTCGCGTCGCGTCGCGTTGCGTCGCGTCGCGTCGTGTCGTGTTGCGTCGTGTCGCGTCGTGTCGTGTCATGTCCCGTCGCGTCGCGTCGCGTCGCGTTTGCGTCGCGTCGCGTCCGTCGTCGCGTCGCCGGTCTGGTCGGGTCAGGGGTCGGGTCAGCGGTCGGGTCGGGTCGGGTCGGGTCGGGTCTGATCGCATCGTGTTGCTTCGCGTCGTGTCACGTCGCGTCGCGTCTTGTCGTGTCGTGTCGTGTCGTGTCGTGTCGCGTCGTGTCGTGTCGTGCGTTGTGTCGCGTTGTGTCGCGTCGCGTCGTGTCAGGTCGCGTCGCGTCGTGTCGCGCGCGCTGCCCACCCGTCCAGGGCTAATGCATACCGCGTCATGCCACGCGCTACAAGCCGCTTCTCGGGCTTCTTTGGCCGCGCGGGAGGTCTGTCGCACTGTCCCCGCGCGGTCGGGCACTGCGCAAGCAACGCCGGGCCGGAGTATGGAGGGCCGCGTCCGATTGACGCTAAGCGCGACGATTTGATGTGTCTCTGCCGCGCAGCAGCCGCCACGTGGGAGGAGCTTTTGGCGTGGTGCATCACGTGGTCGGAATGCAGCGTCTCATCTGGCGGTGAGTTCGCTTCGTAGTGATCATTGTTTGTTATTGTGCTTATCGTGGTTTGGATTGGAATATTTAACACCGATAATGACACATTAATCAAATTAGATGTACTGATTTATAAATGTCTGATTTCACTCCAAGGGTCAAAAATTAACGGAGGTTGATTCTGCGTATTTGTTCAGTCGTTTAAAAGAAAAAAAAACTGCGTAGAAACGTAAAAACAGTTAAGTAAATGGAGGGTACCATAAAAGGAAAAGTATCTACAAACATATATCCTTTTCTCATCAATTCTTCAATTATGAATTTTGAACTTCTTAGTCAACAGTAAGACAAAATATATCGTCAAAGCTGGGATGTAGAACTCGTAGGCAAAGAATTTTGTCAATGGCGCCTTCTCGCGTGCTTTCGATCTCCAACTTATTCTATACGTTTCGCTGTTCATGAAATAACTGTTTCTCGTATGATTAGTCCAACTAACTGTCACAATTGCCAAGCAAACAGAATGCAAAAAAAATTTCTCGAAACTTCTGACATTTCCTGCATATTTTTCTTGTCTTCCCAATCTGTTTGTTTTTATTTAGAATGAATATAAAAAGTCGACCTGGAGCGCGTACCAACTCAGTTGCTTTGGGTTCATTCCGGGATTTTATTTCTTAAACAATGAAGATAACAATTATTACAAAATATACCCCCTTAAAATGCATCAACATGGCAAAATTTTGATTGAAAAGCTAACCCTTTTATAATTTGAAACTTTATCATAGAAAGTGATAATTCACCCATCTTCTTTTCATTCACCCCTTAAAATTCTAATTTAATACATTTTTATTAATTAATGACAATGAGCTGTAGTTCTTAATATGTAGGTGCCACTGTAACAATAGTCATCTCGAAAAACATGTCTACTGCTGCGTTAACAGCTCCTCACAGAACCAGATTCGAACTCCGGTGGAAAGCTTGGGTGTGTGTGAGTATACAATGGGAATGTATGGCGGGGAAGGAAGTGATTACATATCATGTCACTTTATAGTGCGTATTATTAGTTGGTGACGTAAACCTTAAACCAGGTTTGAATAAGTTGACGATGATGATGATGATGATGATGATGAACAACTGTTTGCAAATTACTTGATGATCTCGATTAAGCTAAATAGAAAAAACCGTAGGAACAGTAACGAAATTGCCATACATTATCTTCTATTGACAATGAAATTAAAGTTATTATAATATTCTAGTACCGTATGGAATATATTATTGTTTTAGTTAACAGTATGAAAACTACACGAAACACGGTATCCAATAGTATTCACCATCAACAAGAACTTTTGGGTAAAGCTCAAATAATCCAATAAAATTAGAAAATTTTTATACACTTTGACGATTACGTGTATCTATGGAGACATAAAACAAAATAAAACTGTAACAAACATGAGTTTCTAATTTAAGTTTTTTTCAGAGCACTAATCTATTTTGTAAATATTTATTTTCACAATTAACGAAACAGTAAATAAATTTACCTCGCCAGGTTCAAATGAATTGTATATAAAATTTTAGAGTAGGGAAATTAATTACATTTCTTGCTAGGACGTGTAATATGACAATATGATAAGATAGTTTCGGGTTATGAGAGAAAGCACTGTTGACACACAAAAAGTGTTGTAAGTTTAGGAGCAATAAGCAATATTTCATAAATCGACATTTAATTGCTATGTAATTTTCGTAATTATCTATACACTGTTTATTTTTCAAGATTTTTGGGGTAGCACTAACATTTTGTACATAACATGAATTCTGACTTTGTTACTGACGTGAATGATAAGTCTGTGTGTGTGTGTGTGTGTGTGACGCAGCACCATCCTCTCCCTTCGCTTTGGGAGGGTGAAGACACGTGACGACGCACGCGATCGATTCTTACGTCACGCGAGTCCGGTCGCAGCTCCGTCCACAAGTGCTCGCGAATCGATAACATGAGAGCGGCGTACTCAGATCGTTCTTCGCCGTCCGTCACCCACCTGTAGGTAATCGACAAAACAGGTTCTCGTTTCCGATCTCACGATTCACTAGCAGACAGTTCTTTTGCGGATAATTTAAAGATTTAGAATAACCTGCCATTCGTTAGCGTTTAAGGTAAGATAAACGTGAGTCATATTCAGTTATTCAAGTATCTGAATCTGAAACTGTAACAAAATTAAGCTACTGAAATTTGCTATACGAATAAGACATAGTTATGTCTATTCCAAGGTAAAATTTGCGAAGATATTTCCTTAAGAACATAATTTTAGAACTGTGCAATTAATTGCACAGAAAGCTGATACACGATAATCAAATCATGAACTTTCCATACCTTCTGGGTAATGTCTTTTCGACTGTTGGCGGAATCATATGTGCCACACAGAGAAACAGAAATTTTGTTTGTATCGAATGGATATGTTTTGAGGCCAACAGCTATAAGCTGTACGCTGGCACCTGCCAATACCCCGGTATTACTTTGGGTTTAAGGTGTCAATTCTTTTTGAGTGCTCAACGCCTATCGGTCCTAACTGCTGCTCCGCTCACCTGGAGGTCGACGGTCGGTGAGGCGGAAGCGGGGCGGCGCGGGGGAGGGAGAGCTGTTCTCTGTGACTCCTGGCGACAGAGAGCGGACGCACTACTTCGCAATTTTCTTTGCACAAAAGTATTGCTATTAAGTCGTTACCTATTATTACTGTAGTATTTCGTTTTATTGCCATTAAGCACACGAGATTTCCATCGTTGATAAATAAAACTACATCAGTGTACAGTGGTGTGATGATTAGGTGTCACAGAAATAGTTATACCTCTTAATGTGCAAAATATACATAGTAAATGGCTTCTGTCTTCCGTTTAACAAGCCTTTCAAATTATACGAAATTAAATACATTAAAATTTTCGATTGGTATACAATGTGTTTGTCTCAGGGGTGTTAAACTGGACGTGTCATAAACTTCAACAATAGTTTCTTTTTACGAATTCAGATTCCATAGATACTGTCCCATTGGCACCTTTAGAAATATGATATGAGGAATGTCCTAGGTTAAAAATTTCGCACCCTCTCGCTAATTTAAATGTGGCGCTTTTTTTTGCCAATTGGAAAGAAAGTCTCTTTGTTCATGGTACTTAGTAGTTCTTAACTAAACTGAGAAAACTTGTCTCTCGAATGATTTCTCTTAAGATGTTAGCAAGATTTTTGTCCAGGTTTTGTCTCCGCTGCCTTGCTTTAATATTAATTCATCACAAACTACTCAAAAGTCAACATCTCTGGCTTAGACAGGAAACGGGAACCATTTTAAATATATGAAATAGAAATCCGCACGTGCTTCCAGTAAATCAGTAGAGTCTCGTTATTAATGAAATTCACCAATGCGTGAATTTGTTTCGTTACGGTCTCTTCGAACCGCTGACTGAATCAGCTGAAGATTGAGGAAGTGCAATGCTTCCTGGGACGGCAGCCGACGCCGTCGCCGTGCGGACGCCGCGTCGCCCCTCGCGGCCGCCAGTCACGCGTGGCCGCCCCCACGCGGTGCGTACGCGAAGAAATCGATGCCGCTGACTCACCTGTCCGCCGTGCAGCTGCGGGCGGGCCGCGTCCCTGCCCCCTCCGCCGGCTCGGGCGCGCACGGGCGTCGCGGCGCCGGTGCTCACGGGCCGACGCCGGCGTTCGCGGTCCTTCCGAGGAGCCGCCGCGCCCGCTCCCGCCACCTCAGACGCGCGACGTCTCGCGTCGCTCCGCGTCGCCCCGCGTGAAATCATTGGAGTAGTGTTTGTCGTTCGTTCGCGGAATTCCGAAGGCTCTACGACGCCGTCACACGCGTCGCGTTTGACAGAACGATCGGTTCTGCCTCTGCCGCGCGTGACGTTGCGCCGCTGTCACAAACAGCGCACCTTGCGGTGGGAAAAAGAACCAGCTTCGGCGCGATTGTTGCGTACGATTCAAAGCTTGGATGTGCGCCATCACGTATTACTGGTACTATTCATTTCAAAATATGCAGGTGAAGTGTTATTAATATTGAAAGTTGAAAATAAGAATTTCACTGAAATGTAATAGAAATAATACCCTTGTAAGGTGTACAACTTCAGAAGTCGTCTAAGTATTCGACCACCCACACACACAAACACACTTGCACCCTCTGATAATTTTGGAGTCTGTTAATTGGATGCTCGAAGCTCAACAAGGGTTATTTTCCTTATTCTCCAAGCACTCGGCTAACCTTTGTTACAGAAAAAACATGTGTATATTCTTCCTGCAGGAATCCTTCTATTCATCCTAAGTAATGCAAATAATGTGTCAGAGAAGTGTATGTACCCAGATTCATAATGAAGTTGGTGAAATTGTTCTACTTTTTGTTGTTACAATTAATAAAAATGTTTAATCTTCATCAGGAAAGTATTTCAGAGTGGGGGATATTTCAATACTGATCCCCTCCACTAAAGAAAATTTTTAATTTTTTTAAATATTTGCTAGCTAGAAAAATTACAATTTTTAGGACATTTTACTTTTCTTTTATCAACAAAATAAATGGACAGTTATTCTGTACTTTACTGTACCAGAAGAGTAGACAGAATCTCATTCCAAAGAAGTACTAAGAATATTGAAGGAAACAATATATTACATATTAAATGAAGAAAGAAAAAAAAATGTAAAGAAAAATAAATTCACTGGATTGAATTTAATTAAAGTCTAATTTAGGCAGATTTGCTTTATTAATAGTATTAGTACATAAGTAGGCAAAAATACCGGCCCTCAAATGATGCTTCTAGCCAAATGGGGAATGTATAGATCACAAAAAGTGAATCCTCCTTAAATTTGAGGAACAAAATACGATATTTTTGCAGAACTTGACACGATATTCAAGACAATTCACTTAATTTCAGTGCACCTTTACTTCATAGCAAAACCCAATTATAGCACCGACAATGTGTCCTAAGTCGCACAATTAAGGAAATACTTTTCTTCTGTAAGCTTTCTGACAGTTCTGATTGTAAATCAAATAGCCCCCCCCCCCCCAAAATTAAACATTTTTACGTTAACTACGTTTTTTTTAAATTAATTTTAAACAAAATTATTATTTAATATATTTTAGATGCCTCCTCATACCTCATAAATTAAATTTGCTACTCGGAGACAAGATGTATTGTTTCGATCAGAGATTCGCAACCTTTTTCTTTCATGGACCTCTTTTTTTTTTTTAAGAGGTTTGCTTGATCAACTCCCTGATGTCTTTTTTATTATATACAGCATTCATAATCGTGACACAAGGGAATTGCACATAAATGCCTTGATGATAATTTCGTATGCTAATATTTTTGTATAAATCTTCATTTATCAATTATTTATCAAAGATGTTTCAGTTTTTCAGTAGCAGAGTTTCTAATCTTCACTGAAACACAACAGTTACAAAATGCTGAGCATTTTTTTAGAACTGGCCATAACATTTCTCCTGTGTGCATTGCAGGGAGTACTTTCTTGCATGAAAAGAGAATTGTCAACATTCAGTTTTAATTTCTTGAGTTTTCCAAACATCCTAATTCCTTTATTCCTGAAGATGAAAGATGGTGAAATGAACATGCCATCAATACGGTAAACCATGTTATAGGATTAAGGGTTTATAATATACTTATTTTATTTATGCCCAATGGCAACATGTGTCACTGACTAAATGTTTACCTACTGATTTCTTGATAGAATTTTCTACACAATTCTTCATTTTTCATCCCAAATCTGTTTGAGGCCTAGAGGATAATTCCTTATCCAGCAGTGCTACATTACTGGAGCTTTGCATTATTGATGTTTTATAAATTGCACAAGAATACCAACTTTCCTTAGTGTATATATAGAACAGATTACATTCTTCTCTTGAAATAAGATGTTCATTATTCATGTATTCAATGTAAATAGTCTTTTACATATACAAGCATTGCATTTACTCCACTCTAAAAATTGAATGTAACTGATTTTGTTTGGTTAACAACACAAATGTGATAGATCTCTTTTGCTTTTGGATGTCTTTGTATTCTTGTAGTTAGCAAAAGTAGGTTAAAAAAGTACTGCAAATCTGGAAAAAAGATAAATATATTTTCTAATGTATAGGTGTGACAAGGATTGGTCTCAAGGGACAATAGGCACAAAAACAACAATTTGTACACTGACAAAAATCACTGTATTTTGTCTCAGGTTACCATTTTTTTTAACATTCTTCCATGATCTCTCAATTGCACTTTGAATATTCATGTTTCATGAATTTTTTTTTTTTTGAATATCAAATATGCTTCTCACTTCCTATATTACAAGGTCATAAATGTCACTACCAAAAATAGCATTGCTCAATGAGGTTTTCATATTCAACAAATATCACACATGGTTTCAGACTGTACAACTTATCAACTAGATTTAGACCAGCAAACAAGTAGTTTTGCCGATTCAATCAGCACAACACAAAAAGAACCCCTTAAAACCCATCACTTAATTTAATGCAGGCACAAAGACCCACACATCAGTGGAGGCAGGAATCCACAAAACAAAAATAATTACATTTGTGATCACGATCCTGCGCATTGATGGAGGCCGGCGCTTCCTTGGGATTTCTTAGGTCCCCCCTCCCAAAATCAGTCCTTTGGGGCCCCCTGAATCAAAAAAGGAGCAACAAAGTAATAAATACACCATAGAAATCCTAATAAGCACGACCTCAAAATATCCAAATAATACCCTTAAATCACTGGAAGTAAGATCTTCATTTTTTTTTAAAAAACTACAATCTTAACTTCCCACAGTCCCAAAACTTAGGAAGTTCATCTTAAAAAATCATATCACATGTTGTAAATACTACAATTTGATGACTGGAACAGTATGCTACATGAGTATGAATG
Organism: Gryllus bimaculatus; assembly: GCA_017312745.1. Taxonomy (NCBI): domain Eukaryota; kingdom Metazoa; phylum Arthropoda; class Insecta; order Orthoptera; family Gryllidae; genus Gryllus; species Gryllus bimaculatus. Next base: position 9,095,688 of record BOPP01000035.1, read on the forward strand.
TAACCAAGGGGGGGCCCCTGGCAGACAAGTCTCACCAAACATCATAAAATTTGATTTATTGGCACCATGTACATTAGTACCCTTGGCTGCTAAAGTTTTAAAAATGCCCCCAGAACACGAATTCATCACTATTAATAGCGTTGGACTTTTTGCCCTGGAACACTGTACCAGCTGAACGAGAGAGGCCCCACCCCACGAGCAATGCCATTGTGACTTCAACCAGGCCCCAGCGCAAGCTGAGGACCAGCCTGCAGTAGGTGGTGCTTGAACCAGCCCAAGCCAGGCCCCAGACACACAAGCTATGCCAGTGCAACTGAGGCCCCACCCGGGACCTCCCAACAGCCAAGAAGTGCGGAAGTTTAAAACCCAAACTGATTACTGTAGAACTTTCTAATAAGATCATCCAAAACAAAAACCACAACATACCTCAGACATTTGCACACGCATGCAATACTGCTTTTTTTTTTCCAAGGCATTTTTTTTAAAAAAAGAAAGCACTTCTATACGCGTCTCTCATTGTTGCACAATATAAATCAAGTAGAAGAAAGACTTGTGGTTTAAAAAAAAACCTGCAAATAATGAAACATTTCAATCCAAGTGTGGATGACAAGAATTGAAAACACATTGTGTGAAAAGGTCTGTAAATCACTGGCACACCACTGCTGAGATCATTCAAAGTCATCGGTTGAGCACTGGACACATTCTAGGATCCATTACCGGAATCATCACAAGAGAAAGAGTTCCCTTTCTCCCTCACAACTTGCCTCCATCTTCCACTCGGAAGCTGACACCCAGGCTCACCAACCGAAGCACTGCTAATTTCGAGCAACCAGACCGAGGAACACCACAGCACACGTCACATACATACAATGCACTCGTAACTCACACGCAAACTTCCGCCCAGCAGCCAGGACTGCCCAGCAGCAACAAGGCATGTACAACCCAACCGACAGGGCAAATACACTGCCAAACCTCACCGCAAGGCAGCCCTTGCGCATAAATGCATAGACTGAGATAACAACAAAACAGTAAAAATAGTATCACTTCAGCAAGACTTTATGCAACACAGTAAAACTGCACTTGGCTGCTTGGATAGCTCTTTAAACAAATTAAAGACCATAGCAAAATGCTGCAGATTCTTGGTCTTATGTTAGTGCCGTGAGTTCATGTGAACCCAGCACAAATGCAACAACAAATTATTGGAAGGCAGTGCAACTGACTTGTGGGATGCCCCAGGCACTGCTCAGGCAACCTCCATGGCATACAACAACACGGCTCTGTCCAATGTGGGCATTCGGTATATAAGTGTATATATATTTTGGCATATATATATAATTTGTATATTTTTAGGGTACTTTTCTGTTTTTTTAACAACAACTTTTGAATTATGAAATTCCCTGAACAGCCAGCTAGTTAAACAATGCCACTGCATCGCATTTCAGCACCTAGGCTGCCTCCTTGCCAGCCTCACACACTACACCGCTACTTGCGGTCCAGTCACCGTGCAATATAATAAAATGTAATACATTCTTCCTCATAATAATTATTATTCATTATTCTACACAAATAGCTCTGTACAGATAATTATTTTATACCATTTTCAGTACTTTATACAAAAGTGAAAACTAACACAAGTACTCTTGCACGTGAATGAAATTACGCGAAGCAGCACAATGCAGAGCGTAAGGACCGGGCAACAGGAGGGCAGATGGGAGGCTCTTGTCCTCACCCGCCCGACAGACGCAGCTGTTCCAAGGTGGGGCAGGGCAGCACTGCGCCCACACATGTGGGGGCGGCGGCCGCAACACTGATAATACACATGTCCCAGAAAAACTGGCCAACGCCACAGCCACAACTAGCCGGGTCCTCTTGTGACAGCGACGATGCTTCTTCGAGAGATCTTTCCAAACACCACTCACACGTTGCGGAGCAGTGCAGTTTCCGGACGGATGCCCAGAATGGTGAAAGAACAAAAAATAATGATAACCTGTACCAAAAACAATGTCTCTTGCTTTCTGTGGAGACTCCCACAGTTTGGGCTATGTGTCCCCGGACCAGGGGACAAATGGCCCTGGCTGCCTCTCTGGCAGGGCCAACTCTCCAACAGCAGAGGAAGGAAAGGCTGTTCTATACAGGGTCACTGCTGATGGGTCTGGCCCCACAACCGACTCTTCCTCAGTTCAGGTCACGATCTTCTAAGTACTTATATTCAAATGTAAAACCTTCTTTCTTCCTTTGGCCCCACTTTTCATAGTCAAAGTAGATATATGTGCCCTAAAAGATAAAAATAATTAGCTAAAATGAAGGAATAAATATGACTAAAGTAGAAAAGTCAAAAACTCATCTTCACCTGCTCATACTCCTCGTTGATAATCTTGGGCTCCTCATGACGCTGGAACCACATCATGTACTTTGTGTGGAACCTCCAACTCTGTTTCTTGAGTGCCTTGGCAGCCAGGTACTGGGCCTTGGTTCCCTCCATGTAGTAGAAGATAAAGAAGAGGGTCTCTGTCGATAATCGCTGGAAGAACTCCACTGTGTCAGAGTGGGGTAATGGAACCTGCAGAAATAAACAAATCTATCACACCACAGTCTTTTCATTATTTTACTATACAATCCACAATTTTAAAGTGTAACTGCATAATTCTTTCCATAGTCAAGAAATTGTTTAGACTTACTTTACCGCTCACTCATACAACCTCAATAATTGCTTTGCTTCCTGACAAGAAGGCAACAGATTGAAAGAAATTTTGAAGTGCCCTGGCTCAGACACTGAAATATTTTGCAGACACCCAAGTACCAAGGATAATATAGATAAAAGCACTACATTCACAAGTAAATGAAGGTCTGAAAATAGCCAAAGACATTGCTGATCACATTGGAAATGAAAATATTCTAATAGAAGAGGCCCAACACAACCTGGAAGACTTATATATAGATTTAAAGAAAACCCGCACAATAATCCTTAGAGATGCATCTGAACAGAATAAAAGAAGGTGCAATGGAAAGATCAGAAGAAAAAAAAATTAAAGCCAAGAGTGGAGAACATAAATGTTCGTGAAAATCTATGTTCGCCTATCTAATCAAAAGAAATTCAAGGTTTCAAACATATTTCAAAAATAATAATCAGTAAAAATCAGAATAAAAATTTACTTTATGTGTATAGTGTTTAACAAGTATGTATTCACAAGACGAAAATCAACACAACTGGCCAATGCCGTTTCACTGAAGGCCATACATGCAATCGCTCACCTACCTGATGATAGTAAAGGGGTGTGGGGCATGGATTGCGCGGCAGGTACGTGCGCAGCCTTTCAGAGTCGCTAGGATGTGGCATGTGGAAGTATGCTGCCTCCATCATCTGGAACTGGCACTGATGCTCCTTCTGCAAAGGAACCGGCCCCAGTGGTGCAACACCCAGTAAAGGTGGGATGTGCGCCTCGGATGTTGGTGCACCGCTGCCTCCTGATGACGTTTTGTCAAACAGCCCTCGCCCACCAGCTCCGCTGCCCGACTCACTTGAGCCCCCGCTACCACCGCCACTGCCCGCCGGAGGTGGAAGTTCCAGACCCGCTCGGTCGATCACTTGCTGCGCTATGGACTTGAGAGATGACATCCCGTCAGGGACCTGCCGCAGAGAGATCGGCAGCTGAGCGCGGCGTGATTGCAAATGATGCGATTGGGTGGAAGCAGGAGCAACGATGCATTGGCATCAATGGAGCTCAAGTGGTGACAGTAGTCAGGCAGATGGAGGCGTTATTACACAAAAGGAATAAATATTACAGCAGATGTAACAATACAAGAATACCAAGACATGTATTATTCTTTACAAAAACATTTCTTGCAGATGATTTGTAGCAATTAGGATTATTATTTCAGAACAAAGACAGTTTTTTCAATAACATGTAGATTGCAATGATTAAAGGTAACAATTTCAGTGCAAAAATAATCAAGATCAATTCTCACAGTCCTTTTAATCATTTGCATAAAATAAGAATTTTGATATGCATATTTCCTCTATATTTACTCTTGGATAATATTGCTCCTTTAGCATTTTCACCCTTTGAAGATAAGCAAGCTCAGTAATGCAAATTAGCAAAAGTTAAAATTTGGATTGAGCATTACTGAAGATTTTCTGTCTTTACAGTAAGCAGCACTGTATAAGACATACAAATAGATAACATACATGACCAACAGACAATAGTTTAACTTTTTCATCTCAGTTCCTCAACTTGGATTTTAAAAAGAAATACCACAAAATTTAGATCTATTAAACTAAAATTTTATTATATTAATCATTAGTTAAAACAAAATGGATGTACTTTTTCAGTAGTTGGGTCTCCACATACAAATTTAAACACAAAAAAACTTGAATGAATTCAACAAGTTTTTTACTTGGACAGCATTTAAAGCAAATTTAACAAACCCAAAATACTCTCATGATTACTCTTATAATAATCCACATACCATAAGATCTAAAATGCTTCTGAAGGAATTTAATTGTCAAACTATTTTTATGTATTATTTTGCCGTACCGTGCATTGCTATAAGTGTTAATCAATTTTTGTCTATTGAAGATTTACCTACAAAATTGAACAGCTTTTTACAGGGGTATTAAACAGCGATGTTATGAATATTATTGATCATACTTGACAGATAATAAGTGTGTATTTATTATGGATATATTTCATATCTTTAACTATTTTTTCTATTTTATATCTTTTTTGTGTAGACTTCTTTTTGTATTATGTATTAAGCAGTAGACTCAGGATTGTAATTATCAAAATACTTCGTTTTATTTACTGTATTGGGCCAGAGGGCCTATTGTAAAATAGAATTAAATAAAAAACTTATTTAAGGATTCTGAATACCGGAGTACATAGGTTTTATACATATGTTTCTCTGGCCGTTCATCTAAATGAACAGTTATGATATTCAACTTATTTTCTTAAGAGGTTAAAAAATAATTTAAGATTCTCTCAAGGAGAGACTGTGAAACATAGGGACAAAATACAGTGATCTGATTTCCAAGAGTTGAAGTTGAAGAGATACAATGAATAGGGCCCAGATTCTAAGTTGTTACCTATTTTGTTCCTCTCTTTTTAATACACATACCAGTTTCAATAATTTTTAAGCCAAATAGTAAATCCTGCAGATCCTAAAAACAGCTAAAATGAGTTACGATCCTAAAGAGGCTAAATCAGGATTTCATAAAAACTTTGGCTACATTAGCTTAAAAAAATTCATTTCTTAATGCAGGATGATCAGAATTTTATGGTGGCCTTGACTCAGCATTTATCATTTCTAACTATGCATCTTACTTTTCCATTATTACTACTAACTGAATTAACAATAAATTCCTGCTAAAAATTAGAATAGCCATGTCTTCTTCTAAATGAGCATCATGCTTTCTTCACTGAACGCACTGTTTCATAGAAGGAAATTACAGACACTGTAAGTAATGTATGTACTATCAAAGCTCTTGAAAATGAAACAAGATGATTACCGTTTCTGATTACACAGACAAAATATACAAATTTGATTGAGAGCCATCCACTTTGGGGATTAAGAGCAGGGGCATATAGCATAGGTATGCACCAATGATTTTACGTTGCATTGAAAGAATCTTTTCTCGTTTCAAGAATGTGTTGAGAGGCAATAGGAAGTTTTTTAACACTAGACATTTTGGGATTATACATGGTTGTTCATTGCCACAGTGTCTACATTTTTTATTTTTGGTTTGAACATTATGGCATACGAGCGATCTGCTGTTTTTGTGCAGAGTGCAGTGGTCACTTGTTCATGAATTACCCCCATCATGCACTGAAAAGTAAGAAGCCAACCATCAAAGACGAAAACCATATCATTGAAAGTGATGAATGCAAGATGGGCTGCCAGAAATATCATTATGGCCGTGTTGTAGGATAGTGAGTTCTGGGCATAATTGACCGGGAAACTAGAGAAGTTCGCCAAGAAGTGTGTCCCAACAACAGAAGGTCACATTGTTGCAATTGATTTTGCAGCACCACAATTTACACTGACTTCTGGAGGGGGTAAAGCCAGCTTTTTCCATGGGGCAGAGAATCACTCTCCTTACTTTGTAGATCCTGTAACTAGGATTCACGCAAACAACATTGAATCCACCTGCCATACACTTCGTAGAAGACTGGCCCGAGGCGGTGTTCAGCATGAGAACATGGCTATGTACTTGGCCGAGTATTTATGACGCCATTTCTGCAATAAATTTGATTGAATTGAATTGAATTTGCCTTATTTTACGTGGCGAGACTCGGGCCATCAGGCCCGCTCTTCCGTCTGCCCACGCAAATTTCGCTACGCTCCTTTCAGACCTTTCCTACCAGAGAAACGACCGCCAAAGAAAATCAAATCCACGGCTTCGATCGGATTTGAACCCGCGAACTTGGGTACAACAGTCCAGTATGCTAACCGTTACACCATCGCCGCCGCTTAAATCTATCTTGTCTATGTTGTTTATTTCATACGTGCCCATTCCTATAAACCCTCTTGTTTCTGTTAGGTTGGTAACGCTAGGTGGAGGGGGATGTCTGAAAACAAGTGAACATCGCACACCGCTCATAACCAGCAAATCACTACTATCTTTAATGTTAGTTTTTGGGGGGATATTAAATTAGTTAAAAAATTGTTTTTAAAGAGTATCGCTTTATAAAAAGAATTTTGCTCCCTTCAGAAGTAAAGACAGCAAATAAAATGAGGAAGTAATTTAAAGATTATTTGTTGCAATTAAGGATCAGCCTGATACTATATGATTAGAGAAATTATAAAACCATAAAAGAAGCTATATCAACTTTCCAAAAATCCTAAAAAAGGTGTTTATAAAATTCTAAATATCTGGACCCTAACGATGACCATGCAAACTGAGCACATAAAATGAAAGAAACACTAAATTTTAAGCAGCATCATGAGTAATTGTGTACATCCAGTGTTGGCATCTAAACGCGGGTAAAATAAACTCCCATTAATTTTTGAGAACGTAAAGCTCAAAGGCTGGGAGCTGTTTAGAAGGCATTTCAAAAAAGTATTTATCAGTCACAACAGCCAGACACTGAAACTGCTTTTTTCTATTTTAATTAATGAAAACTGAATAGAGAAAAACATACTTTAAAAGGTCTCACCTTATTACTTGCAATGGGTCCATTGAGAGTTGCAACATTGAGTGGCACTTGGTGTCCACTAGGTACACTGTTCTGGCTGTTTGCATTGCTAGGAATGGGCTGCGCTGGGGAGGGAGCAGGCCCAGCGTTGGGCAGTGGTGATGGAGCACTACTAACTGATGAAGGTGGAGATGCAGGGCCCGTCCCCGCTGAGCCTGAGAGAGCCGAATGGTGCTCCAAAGAGTTGGTCAGAGGTGTAGGTGCTGGCACTGGTGCAGGCTGCTGCCCCGCAGCTGCTCCTTTGCAAGCCATTTGCTGTTGCGCTGTATTAGGTGTAGAATTTTGTCCCGCTGATGACTGGTTAGCAGGTGCAGTGCCTGTCGCCTGTCCCGCAGGGTGATGTAACATTGGATGATGATGAAGGTGGCCATGATGTGTTCCGGAGACTTGAGGTTGCCCTGCAGGAATTGGCTGGGACTGCTGCGCAGGTCCAGCAGATGTTTGTCCCACTGGTCCACTACCACTGCCAGGTTGTTGTGTTGGCACTGGCTGCGCTGGTGCTGAAGGTTGAGTGGGCACTGGTTGTGACTGAGAGCTCGGTGTAGTCGAAGATGTTGGATGAGGTGGTGGTGTTGGGAGTTGCAGCAAAGGTGCTGCTGTAGTGGCATTTGCTTGAACAGTGCCATTCTCTGCACCATGTACTGCAAAGAGTTAAGTTTCATTAAAAAACACATTTATTAACATTTCAACTTTGTCTGGCAACAAATCAGGTGAACAATGCACCTAAGTAAATTCTCATTGCATATGAATTCTGACTGAATTCTTATTGATTGAGATACCATTATTTTAACCCTTTGCACGCATATGCAATGAGCACAATACACGTCCCACAGCTGATACAACATCTCAGAGATGACAACAAGGATTCTCAGATGATACCGAGAATAATGGTTACCATCTTGTATAAGTATGTAAAGTAACACGTCCCACAACTCGTAGGAAATCACTAAAATGCCCCACCAAAATCTCTGATGGACTCGTAGCTTCTGACAGATATTCATGTATTTTCCTGGCATGTAAAATAAAATTTTCTTTGTTGAATTGATGCAAGTTACAGTTCCATTTTTAGACAATGTTGATGTAATAAGGTCATAACATTATCATACACACTGGCATTTTACTCATTTGAAATAGCTAGTACTGGTCAACATTGCTTATCAGTACAAACATCATATTGTTTCAGATGGAAAACAGGCAAATGGTGTAGGAAAATATTTTTTTTGTTTTTCGATGTGTCCATCACCAATTCATATACATTGAATAAACCACACCACAAATAACGAGATGAAAAATAAACATTTTAGAAAGTGTCTCGTTTTTGAACTTGTATGAGGTCACAAGAAAGGGGCTGCAAGTTAAATGGAAGTTTCCATTGCATCTTTTCCCTAAACAACTATCACATTTGTTGTATTTGACAAATGCGATACAACAGAAAAAACAGGAGAAGAGCAACAATATTTTTCTACTAAACTTTTCCCAGTAAGCCAGCAATATATCCTGGACATTTCCAATTGTAAAGTGTTTACAATGTAATACCAATTAAGCAAATTAATCCTCTTTAAAAATTAGTGAATTGTACATTTTTAACTTCCAAACTTATATCTATAAAATAACAAACTAATGAACTTTATTTACAGAATTTATTTCAATTCACTAGTTCTGACATTTGAATTTCAATTCGTATAGATTTCACATGAATGTTTCCTGTATCAATAAACAGAAAATGTGAAATAGAATAAAAACAATCATACATTGGTAGACTACTATCAACCATGACTGGTGAAACCAGTTAAGAGCTGGAGTGAGGGCATGCAAAGTATCTACTACGAGATGTGCCGCCATTTTCCATTGTGATCTTACGGATGCCTTACAAGCTAAAGGACCTTGCAGTGATTAGAAACATCTTACCCCAGAGTGCATTCATGCATATCACGATACAAATGCCCTACAAGTGCAAAGGGTTAATATCAAATTATGTGACTTTCTTTCTCTCCAAAACCCTTTTAAGTGTAACTTAGTAAAACACATTAACAACGATTAATATGTAAGAGTTCATTTCCCTTTGATTACAACACTTTCAACCATACAATTGCTTGTTCCAAAAAAGAAATAAATCAGTTTTCAAATCATTGTATTTAAGAGAATTTTCGTTGTAATTATTTTACTAAAAGTTAAATCATCCAAAATTAAGAAATGTAAACCATCTCAAGTTCCAAAAAGAAAACTAGTGGTGCTACAAACTAGCACAGACTTTCTCATACTAAAGAGCGTTTTTTATAACAATGAGCTGAAGTGATTGCTAAACAAGTGAATATCACGTGTAATTCAGAGGAGTATTCCTTACGCACGGAGGTTTGTTTATGGCTACCGCGAAGACATACAAAAGTCTAAGAGTTTTTGCTCAGGTATATGCACATACGCGAGTCTGGGAAATATTGAAATATAATTTCGTACGTGGGAAAATGTCTTGTAGCACACTGTATTTTCGTTGGATGAAGACATCAAAGACACCAAAGGAAGCGTCAAAGCCATTTACAAGTTGGCCAACTGAAAACGAACAAATGCAGAAAGGAGAGTCTAATAGGCTCAAGAACACAACAATCACAGAACCTTCAGTTGTGTTGCCAACACTAGCTGTCAAAACGGTCCATTCTTATAAAACTCGCTCTATAGTTAGTTTCCCAATCTCTTTAGTGTGGGTTACATTTCCAGTTTTGCCTCACCCTTTTCCCAGCTATTAGCTATCAGCAACTAAAAACATTGTTTCACATGATCTCCATTTTTTTTGTTAAATAATACTAGAACTTAAATATGACGTTAAGAATATTATGAAAAACCTGGACCTACATTCTAATTTTCATAAATAAATTGTGTGAATATGTCATTTAAGAGTTTCTAAAAATGCACATTTTGGATATAATTTTCATAGAAAACTTTTGAATTACCAACAAGCTTCATAAGATATTTGAAGCACCTGAAGTTACAATGCAGTAATGTATATGAATATCCATGATACATTACATTTGTGTAATGTATTTTAAAAGAAAATTACATTAATGTAATTTTAAAAAAATCAAAATAATACAGCAAACTGGATTCTGTTGTGTACTATCCAAACAAAAAGTTTAACGAAAACAATTGGAGCCTTTTTTTTTTTTTTTTTTTTGAAAATCTTGATACTCATATATTGCAAAAAATGAAAAGAATTTGAAGAAAATATTCCTAATTTCAATAAAGCAGTTGTACATGGAGATTCAAAAATTACAAACTTCTGCAATTTTTGAAAGTTGAGCGTCACAAAATTACACCTGTACCATTTTTGTAAGCGTATTTCACTCTACTCTTACAAGAACTTTAAAGAAATAAATTGCAGCCTTTTTTGAGAGAATTTTGAAAATGTCCCAGGGTTTTCATGTGAGTTTCTTAAAAATTGTAAAGAACTTTTTCCAAAAATACAGAGCTTTGAGTCAGGCCAGATCAATCAGGGAATATTCATTTTTGCAAAACTCTTTCAAATAGTTTAGGCAATAGAATTGTTCACAGATAGACAAACGTTTTGAAAGAAAAAAAAAGAAAAACGAACAACAACACATTTTCGGCATCAGGGAATCCCATAACATGTATTTCCACTGAAATCTTGAAACTGACTTTCCACAGTACTACACACTATGTTTATAAGACCATATATTTGTAATATGAGAAAGTAAACCAATCATTTTGAGCCATTTCTACTAAGGTTTCAGATTTTACTTTATATAAGAGAAGAAAAGGGCTATGAATACATGCAATGTGCTAAAGCATTGAGAGATGTGGGGGCAAAATTAACTTATATCAGAAAATATTAATAAACCTCACCTTACTCGCACAAAGCCATACCATCAGAACTGCCCAAAAGTGGGATATGCACAAAGTATAATAAATCATTATATAAGCATGCTTTCAAGGCATCCTTCCTTTCAGAAAATCAGTCTGCACTAATAGTGATAAGAAAATATGTTTTTGTCAATGCCAGAAAAACTTTCATTGTCAATCATTCAAAAGTTTTGTGCTGCATTTGCAAGCATTTGGTGGTTTTACTAAGTACTGTTTCCAATATTTTGAGTTTTGACATTCATATGTCCAATGGTCATTAAATCACTGCCAAGGAACATCAGAATGGAAATTTTACAGACAAATTCTGCAAGACTACCCAAAATATTCCATGAAAACTTCTTGACCTATCAAGTAGTAAAATATGCAATAATCATATGGAAAAAATGCCTTACTCCATTCTTTCAGTCACTGTCTAACATCATGACATACGACCCATATGACAATATACAACCCACTTCAAAATCTGCAACATGAGGGAACAAGGGGGAACAATCTTTGTAATGTTGAACAAGAGAGAAAATATAAGACATTTGACAAAACAAGCCACAGCAACTCAAAGAAAACTAGCATTCTCCAATTTCAAGCTGAATACATACATGAAGACATGCATTCAGCGCAATGCCGAGGTACCAGGACAATCATGTTTCAAATCTTGCACAGACAAAAGACAGTGACAAACAATAGCACCTTTCCTGAAGGCATCAGACTTCATTTTAATTTCTTCTGCCAACAGAACAAAAAGATAAGCTTTTTGAAGGATGCTATTGAAGATACAAACGTATGCAATGCAATCTCATTGAATAGGTGTGTCTGCTCTAGAATCCATACTTGCATGCAAGCATAAATCAACACGGCAAAGAGAAACTCACATGAGGAATTGGAGTTGGACTGAGTGTTGGCAGCTGCTACAGCAGCAAAATTACCGATGTGATTGCTGAGTCCCGAGCTGGGGGAGCTGTTGTTGGGTGTTGACTGGGTCACAGAACCTGCGACACAGGCACCAATGAACTGCTTCTAGTTCCCTGATGCAACTCTCTACACAACAATCAATACAACTTTTCTACTTTGAAAATGCTACAAGGAAGCCTAAAAAAGTTTTCAAAATAAAAATCCAAACAACTACGACTGCAAAATAAAAATAAAGCAAAATCCTGAAATAGCATTTCAACTAAAACAACCGACAAAAGTACAATGACCCAAGATCATTTCAGAGAGAAGTTTAGAAGAACATTTCATCAATTTAATTTCCCTCACAAATCCACTCAGCAGATCGTTTTGAGAAAAACATTGAGACAATGAACACTTAATTCAATTTATATATGAAGTTGCAAAACTAATTATTTGTCATCTCAACATTTCCTTCTAATCTTTTCAGCCAGTACTGTTCATCAAATCCTTTCAGCCTTGATGTATTGATGAATGATTTTGATTTCTTCCATATAGGCCCAGGCTATCTACATGCTTCAAGGAGTAATTCCACTTAGGTAATAAAAGGAAGTTGCTTAGGGATGTATACCAAGAGTGAATATTAAGCTTCACATACCTGATGCAGGTTTGCTCAGTGTTGTGTTGAGGGCAGGTTTTGTTGTGCCTGCTTGACAGGCACTCGAGTTGAGCAGGGCAGTGCTGTTGCTGGCACGCACAGCGGTAGGCTTGACAGGCTGAAAAAGGCATCATCATCTAAAATCCAGGCAGATATAAGTATTAATGCCACAATTCCTTTCCTATTTTATTGCCTCAAATTGCACTTTGAAAGATAATTTATATTTTATTTATACTTCTTAATCTCTACTTAATGAGTGGGCGAATCTCCAACTAGCATCCTTTCCAAACTTCAGAAATTTACTTCTAACTTAAGTAGTGTTATTAATTTAATAAAGTAGTAGTGTAAAAAAGTAGAACTGCTTTAGGTGCATTTGAATGATTTATTTCACTGGAACTAGAGGCATACTTGCACAGGCCACAATCTTGTGACATATAGCAAGAATTAAGAAAAAGTCAAACAAATTATAAAATGTGCTATTATTACACAGAAACTAATAGTCTGATCAAAAATAACTGAAAATGAACATGTTTTGTCCACCGCATAATTCATGTTTTGAATAATTCTCCCTCTCTAAATTAAAAAACTGAAATATTCAGACATCAAACCCCTAGGAATTCTGTAAAATGTCATACTAACCCTACCATTCTGGAAATGCCATTCTGAAAATGTCTGGAACAGTTAACTGTTTATGTTCATATGCAACTATTAATATAGTGATTGTATTAGAGAAGTACAGGAACAATGTATCCCCATCCATTACAAATTCATTTTTATTCATAATATTTTAAGAAAAATGGAACAAACTGTTATTAGCAGATTAATAATTAAATGGAACACGCAAGCAACTGTCAAAATTGACTTCTAATCTTAACATTCCTAGCTCCTTTTCTGTTATTTTTGACATATTCAATTAACTTTACCCTTAAAAAATATAAAATTAGTTAAGTGACTGAGAAATTCTGAATCACAATTTTGTATTTCTCATAATTCCTAAAATCAGTCTCACCAATGATAACATTCAGAAAAGTGACCAAAACATCAAAACTTGCTTCCCACTGTCTACCCAAAATTTAAAAAAATACTAATAACTAATTTCTGATTTTAACGATAATTTTACAATTAACTGATTCTTTGCCAAACATTTGATCAAGTACAGTAATACCCTGTTTTACCGTTCCTGCAGTTTATGTTTTTCTGCCTTTTCCATTGGTCCCGTTGTAAGGCCTACATTTACAATGCATTCACTTCCCGCAATTTACAAACTTGATATGAAGTGTGCTTCCCAAATTTTACTTAATTTCTTCTCTTCATATTTTACTTTTTCGTATCCATGCAAATTATATGGAAAAATATACAAGGCGCAAAGGAAGTTATGCAATGCTGCAGCAAAAAACAGTGATAATTTGATAGAAAAACCCATACTGATGCAGAAAAAATGGATAATCCTGCTCCAATATGTACAAAATTAATACATATGTGCTACAGTAGCCAACTCACAGCGCCTCAAGTTCGTTCAGATCAATCGGAGGATATCAATTTTGAAGACAATCAGCTGAATGGTTCTGGCGCTGGCGTTGACCATAGGTGGACAAACAGACATTTAGCCATCAATAAATATTTTCGGTTTCAAGAACTCAAAACACGGATTCTGGCCACACCACATGTTAGATGTGACTATACACAGGAACATGATTTATCCATTTTTTCATTATAGGGCCCATCAATAAGATTTTTTCTGTCAAAAATTAGCAGTTTTCTGGCACATAATACTTTCTCTTCTTACGAAGTAAGAGTGAGACATTATAAACAGAGCCACCATTACAATAAACAATGTAAAAACTTGCCTAGCCTATCAGTTTTTTAAGTGTTCTGTATTTTAAACATTTTCATCAGTCCCCTGAAAAGTGTAAAAAAGGGGGTTTTACTGTAATACAATGTTTCCCAGCATTTCTGCAAGACTATTTCCTTGTCACTGCTGCTGATAGTGAAAATTTTGCACTCATTTGAACTTGAGTAAAATACACATTTTTCACCACAAACATTTCAGATATTGATTTTTTTAAAGTTTCTCTTGAATATTACTCTTGTTTCATTCCATTAAATGAGACAAGGGCAAAATTAGTCAAAACAAATGTAATACTTTTACCTCTCTAACTGTATTAAAACTATCTTTAACCATTTAACAAAAAGTTGCGATTAATTTACTCTAAAACATAGTACAGAATAAAAGATAAACCATATAAAACTTGTTTACAGCAACACAATTCAAGCACTACCAAAAATAATAAAAAGAACTGAGAATACCTTGGCGGGGAGTTCTTCTTTCGCTTTCTTTTTCTCCTCGGCCGAGCTATCACTGGAATGGTTGTGCAGTGTGCCTAATGGTGGCGATGGTGCAGGTGACGCTCCAGATGTTGTAGATGTTGGTGTGCCGCCTGTGTCATTGCTGTTGTTGCTGTCTGTTGTCGCTGATGATGGCAATCCGACTCCAGTCAGTTCTATTTCATCCAGTCCGATGATATCATCATAAATATATTCATTTTCTTCAAAATCTGGATCTTGTGAAGATTCTATATAATATTCTATATCGTCTTTTATTCTTCGGATCTGAACAAAAAACAAAATTAAATAAAAATGTAGAAACGAAACTTAACCATAAAACAGTTAAGTAGAAAAAGCTAAGCACTGAATGAAAAGAGTTAAACAAACTACAAATTCAAAATATCTTGCATTTGCAAATTTTATCACTCCTACACAATTGAAAACAAAAGGTACTTTCAAGTTATTACCTCTGTAATTATTTTTTGGCAGTCTAATAAAATGTAATATGTAAAACTGCATAAAGAGTAATACATTATGGATAATATTACAAAAGTTACAACAAACACTTAACAGTCACCTAATTTTGATCATAAATAATTATGTTGCAACAGTAGATGTAAAAAACGCATTTATTTTATTGTTAATGGCTTTGACATATGGTCAATATTAGTTCAAAATTTCTAGAACAAATTTCAAACAGAAGACAAAATTTTTGGAAGATTACAGTTTTCTTTTGCTTTAAACTTAGAAGCAATCCTCTAACAAGCACGTAAAACAGACCGAAGGTTGGAAGGAACTGATAGGTGCATTATCTGTCATGCAGTGCAGCCAATTGTGATTCACAAAAACCATTCTCCAATTCAATGCCATCTGTATTAAGGTAGTGTCAATCTGTTAGCTACATTACAATAATTATGGACAATGGACGACAATGTGTCTCCGAGACTGTTCAGATACCAGTATCTGAACACTCTAAGCGAGCAGAAAGTTTAGGGCACACTTAAGTTCCTAAGGCAATAGATCTCAGTGCTATTGTTGCTATTAAAGGCATAGATGATTACTTATTGCAAATATGAATGAAATATTAATATAAAGTATCAATTAACTTTGTAGTAGCTATTTTTATATTCTTGCTATTCATATAATAGCAGTTCGCAGATATAAACTGTGCTCATTGTATTTAATTAAGTAATGGCCCCCAATGTACTGCAATGACCACACAAGTTTTATAGTGAAAACACAGATCAACATTTTTGAGACTGTGAAAGTAAATGTATCCGGTATCACAATCTACCTGGCTGACTTCCACAGACATGTTGTCCAACATCCGTAGTAATGTCTCCAACTTCCGAATATGATATCGATGCTTTTCAACCTTGCTCTTTAACTCCTCCACTCTGTCCTGTTTGTCCTTGTCTAATCGCTTTTTCTTTCCCGCCAGCAAGGACTCAATCTCACATTCAAACTGATCCAACTGCAACAACCAAATAGATATGTATTACTGCTCAACATGGATAAGGTCTACTGAAACAAATTATGGCAAATATTTTATTATCCTGTTCAAAATGCATATACTGTTTTATGTGTTGATTCTGAATAGATATGTAAAGAATAACTTGAAACTATTCAAGAATAATAAGAATAAATTAAGCACATAACTAATCTTCACATTGCTTTATATAACTTTCTTTGTTTTTGCACTATCAACAGTACTATAAAACGTTTATGAAAAATCATTATTACAAGATTGTTTTAATTTTTGATTCAGCATTTTATGTTTGATAAATCATTATCGTTATTCACAAGCAGGATATATGCAATTTTTATGACAAAAGATGTTTATGTGTAATTTACACACATTACATTTTGTTAATTTTCACTCTGTTTAGAAGTTCAATATAGTAATAACCCTGGAGTCTCCACACCGAGAGTCCTGACTGGGAGACCAGTATTATTATTATTCCAACATCTTTACACCCCTACCACATATTGTCATAACTTTCCTAAGAAATATTGCATTCAGATAATTTCAACTACCTTCATCACTGATAAAAGAATTATCATAACTTCATGTACTAGCCATCTATCCTCTATGTTTCATAAAAGACAAAAAACGTGATTAGTTAAAACTACATTCTCACAATAAAATTATTTGAAGAAGTTTGAATATATCCAGGTACCTACTAACCTGAAGGTTGAGAGCATCAATGGAGGAAGCCAGCCAAGCTGCCATTTCCTCTCTCTCCTTCTGCGCTGGATCCAATTTCTGTGCTGCACCGAGGCCTTCTTTGGAGTACGCTTTGGTCTTTGTCTCTCGCTCCACTACTTTAAACCTTTCCATTTGCTGTAATACCCAAACATTGAAGTTAGGATTAATTTTATAAATGACAATATTCACTCGAGATACCTTTAGATCAAAAAGCAAATATAATGAGGGAAGTTACATTAACTTTTAAATCACTATTATTCCGTAACCTCATTACTATCACTTGACCATTTCTAACACAATGATTATTTTTTCTAAGTAATATTTTATAACAAATTGCTTCATAGAAAAACTAATTTCACACTCAATAATGCTAAATCCAATTTAAACAAGAAAACAAAGAGACATTATTGTAAGCCTTATTCATTCTCTGAGTAAAAATAATGTGCAAAACAGTAAATTTAAGAGAAAAATGTCCAAATCCTTTGAAAATAGGGGAAAACAAACAAACACTGAATAAATCAACATGATGCAACATAATTACAATATTATGAAAGGAACTGCAAATTTCAAAATAAACCTTACGGAAAACGGAAAGAAAGCACTAGAACTGTTGCATTGCATTAAAAAGAAAGTGTAATAGCTCATACTATTCAAATCCATGATGAATGACGCAATTTTGAGGTTATTTCTACAATGCAACAAGATGCACAATGAACTCCATTAGCGGTTTCTGTGCTCTTTGTGCATCAGACTACATCAACAAATGCAAGTACAGAATTTAAATTAGCTGAATGAATATTCATTATTCAAAATGCTTATAATTTAACTATGCAGCCAAAATGCAAACAGCCATATGGAACAACTTTTGTTTGAAACTATAGGCATAGGTAGCAGTCATGTTCATCTTCAATAAAAGATCCTATTCTACCAAAAGATACACATATCACATAATAAATACACTGTAAACTATGCAAATACTTAAATTAATCACTGATATCAGTCATTAGAGAACAGGAATGGAAATGTAAACAAACAGTTAGTGTTGTAATATGTCATTAAGATTGTGATAATTTTTGCCTTTTCGGTACAGTTTTCTATCATTTTTTCCCCACAAAACTTCAGGGATTACAATTGCTTTTATACACAGTCTGAGGAGTTACAATTTCAGGAACTACAATATCTAGCAACATCTAATCAGAGATAAACAAAGTCCCTCACAAAAATAGATTTTAATTTAACTTACACTTCATTCAAAACACAAATTACTCACTGTTTCTATCAGCTTCCGATATTCCAGCAGCGTACTCTTATCCTTAATCTCTCCGGAGGCAATCCAGCTCTTAATTTGGTCACGTAACCGCTGGAGCTTTTTAATCTCCTTCTTAAGATCTGCTTCATACTTCTCCTTCTGATTGCTGTTGGTAGCATTGTGAACTTTTTGCCAAATGTCTTCAAATGTCTCCACACCTTCTGTCACTTTTTTAAGACACCGATCGATTTCTCCTATAAATTGAAAATTGGACACTTCCATCAGCTCTGTTGGTTTTCTTCACAAACTTTACATACTCACATAAGAGAAAACTTATCTTTACACAAATGTCACCACAAGAACTGTGCAACCTTTGTTTCATTGTTCGCAAGTGAAAGGTTGTCAAACTTAAATAAAACTATAGCCGACTACACGAAACACACACAAACATAAATGACACATGATGATTCATTAATACACTGAGAAACAAATAATAACTGCCAAAAAATCTGGTACAACATGATCAGCCAGCTCTGACATAAACAACAACAAACTGGTTTCTAGGTTATATTACGGAACCTCTTTGGCGTTCCAAACTTTCGCTCACTATTTAGACATACAAATACCTTCGCATAAGGGATTTTTTCATTCTTGTTTCGTTAATTACGGCACACATACGCCGAGAAACAGTAAACAGGTCGGTAAGAGGTCATATTTCTCAGCAGTTGTCCCAACGTTCTTTCTTACCTTGTAGCTTCCTTGTAGCAGCCATAGCTATGTAAACATATGTAGCAATAATCCAGGCATAGTCCAAATATACAAGTGAATAACACAATGCGAATTTGAACAACTTATATTTTAATAAATTCTATACAGCAGCTTTGTTCATATGCAAGATGGCTTCCCTTCGACCACCGGCCGCTTCACTACTTCGTTTCTATATTCATCCGCAACAGGAATACGAGTAGGGGTGAAGAAAGAAGGTGCTACACCTTCAAAGTCACTTTATTCGGCGTCCTTAAATGCACAAAGAACGACTTAATGTTTCAAATTGATTTCCAAGTATGTATCAGTCATTCAATAATCTCTTCAATGCTGATATAACGTCTGCAAAGAGTTCCTCTCCTTACCATGTCTTCATCCGCACAGCTAGGGAAATACGCAGTCGCAAGCAAAGCACGACAACAGAAAGTTGACTATCGGAAATATCAGCTGATCGAAACGCTTTAAAGCGCTCCTTTGTGAATAATTCGCGGACCCTGTGGTCTCAAACTGTGTTAATGGTTGAGAAGTGTGTGTCTGTTCACAGTTCATTTCAGTATTTGAAGAGGAAAGAGGAAGTTTGTGTTTGTGTTTTGAATTGTGCGGTCAATATCCTTCGATCGACGCACGTCTTATTTTTCCAGTTCGTGTAAAATCCGCACATAGCGCTGGTTGCGGTACACGAGCACGCGTGGACAACATATCATGGCATCGAGTAGTGAAAGTGACCGTGATAGCGGTAATGAAGAAAGTTCATTGCAAACAAATGGCCACCTCGCCCAAAGCGTACAAAATGAAGAAGAGGAAGACGTTTCATTTAGTGATCTTGTATGTTTCCACCTTAAATGGTTTCAAAATTATTTAGGTTACTTAATATGTCCTAACCTCTCTCAAGGTTGTGCATCTGTGCTTCTTTAATTTATATTTTCTCGAAAGCGATTTTCCATTAGAAATATCACTTACCATTACTCAATTTCTTTTCTATATAAATATTTGACTGAACAATGATTTCGTAATGTCCATTCTTTACAGGGTTTGATTGATGTCCTGTGTGAGGCATGTGAGCAGTTGAAATGGAAAAAACCCACAAAAATTCAACGGGAGTCCATACCATTGGCGTTAAAAGGTATTTGGGGGATACAATTTGATAGTGGTCAACAGAGACATTTCCTAGTTTATTAATTGGTGTATTCATACATTTTTGTGGGAATGTATCACATAGTTTTATTGTTTTGTATTGGTGAAAACTTTAAGGACACTATAAATTAAAAAAATGACTATGGAAAAGTTAATTCTTCGAGGGAGCGAAGAAGAAGAATCTTCACTTGCAATCTTAGATACAGTTCTATCCTGGTTTTAGATAAAACACATCTTTGCCAAATGTCTTGCAAACATTTACGCCTCTCATAATACCTCCTCATTCATTTTCTCTTATTTTGCTCAGTAAGCACAGGTTTACACAAAGCTATGTAAGTCATCAGCCCAACTTCCTCAGACGATGATGAGAGTTTCACTACTGATTTTAATGTTCAAATTATCCCTCAATATCTCTAAAAGATCAGACAAAATATCTCTAAGATTTTATTTACTTGTGTTTACCATTGCATCATCAGTTCTTGGTGAGGTTAGAGAAGGTCTTTGACCTTTACAGGAAGCGCGCCAAGAACAGTACCATTAGTTGCTTGAAATTGTTTTACTATCCGTTCCATGAAGGTTTTCAACACACATTTCTGAAATCTGTCTACCTCACATTGTTCTACATACTAACTATCTGCCACTTTGTATTAGAACTCGCTTATTTTTGGCCCATTTTCAGGTTTTCAAAAAAAGAAATTAAACTCAAACATGCTTCATGAAGATTGGTAAATAACTTTGAAATGTGCTGGGTATCAACTAATGCTACCATTTTCTGAGGTCCATATGTGAATGGCTGTGTTCAAGTGACATTAAAATGGCACTAACTACGAATACAATCAAAATTTTAAAAAAAAAAACTTTTTTTTGTGCAAAAATATCTACATAGAAGAGAAGATGGGTTCAAGCTTGTGACAATGTTATCACTATAGCTTTATGCAAAAAGAAGACTGGCCAAAGGCGCCTTTCCTGTGAACCCCTTACATGTTTCAAAATTCATTAGCCTAGATGTAACTGTTGCAAAGTAATAAATATTTTAAAGTGAAATTCAAACTTACATTTTACACCTTTTCAAACATTTCAGAGAGATTCTTAACGGTAATTTAAGGATCCTTAAACTTTTGACTTAGACTAATAACTTGCATCATAATCATAAAAAATTAAAACAAACAATTTGTTGCGAATTATTTTTATACAATTTAAAAATCCAGTATTATTAAAACACTACTAAACTAAAAACACCATTAGAAATATATTTATTCTAGTTCTTCTTTTAAAAAACAAATATTTAAAGCTATGAAGTGGTACATAATTATGTGTTACAATTTTTTTCTGAGTTAAAAAAGAAAGATCATCATTCCCGTCACCTTGTTGGATGCAATTATGCTTGGAGAATATATTCTGCAGTCGTAAAAAAATGTAAATTGTGACCATGTTACTGAGTAATAATGCATTTTAATTTTGGTTACATTTAACATTTTAATATTAGATTGGTTGATTAGTTCAGTGGTTAGAGCAGCTCAGCGTAAACCACAAGGCTCGGGTTCATATCCTAGTTGGGGCTACAAATCTTTGAACTAATTTAATTATTAAATGTTTTTATTTAAATAATTAGATATTGCTTGTGTCCTTTGTATAGTCAGTATTTGTGAATCTCAACCATTCGGTTTCAACTTAATAATAATATTTTCCAATTGGTAGTAAGAACTAGATAAATCAATGCAAATTAATACAAATTTGAATTATTCATAAAAATTGGTTAAAGAGAAATATAATTTTGATGTTTTTCAATAAGTGATTGATCCTCATTTCTTTTTAATACCAGTTCGTAAGAACATAAATAATACTGGGATTGGAAGAACAAATAAACATTCAATATTTTAAATGTCACTAATTGAGTTGTACTTAATGATTCAACTGATACTTCCAATAAACTTATGTCTGTGGCTCATGAAATGTATTAAAGACTAAATGTTGTCTATTGCAGGTCGGGATGTAATAGGACTGGCTGAAACTGGCTCCGGAAAAACAGCTGCTTTTGCGTTGCCTATTCTTCAGTCTTTGTTGGCAAATCCTCAGCGGTATTTTGCTCTGGTTTTGACACCCACAAGAGAGTTGGCTTTTCAAATATCAGAACAATTTGAAGCACTTGGTAAGTTCTTAATTTTCAGCATATATTGAAGTATTATAGTGCGAGCATCTTTTTAAAAAACTTTACTGTAGTGCGTGAAAGAGCTCAGTAATATCACTCTGCCTGAAAACTTTCCAGAGAAGGAGGGGGAGTCAAATAAGGAGAGGTCCTAATTTTTATTTATTTTGGCTAAAATAGGGTACACTGTACACCCTTAGAGGAGCAGGGTTCCAGCGGGGGAGAGTCTCCTTAAGCCCTCCCTCAAATTACGCTAAGTGCTCTGATAGAAATGAATAAAACTTACCAATAAGTGGTACTTTGGTCATACCAAGATATGTCAGTACTAATATTTGAATCCTACTCAACTTGCTTCCCGTGAACTATGACCCCCGCTACACTGAAAACTTGCGCACGTGAGAAGTGGCCTCTTTCTTGTTGCACTTCCACTCAAAACTATCACACAACTCCTTTTTGCTTGGCCAACCTCATCGGACACTTACACACAGGACACAAATCCTGCTGCAATCATATTATGTTCTTGCACCCATTCAATTACAGCCAAACACCCCCTTCGAACAACATGTAAGTATAACCACATTTATTCTCACAATTGTAGCACAGACACTCAAAAACACAAATCACAAAGAATCAGAAGAACGCAAGAAACATAACTGTATGACAGCAACGAAGCTAACCACTTTGACAACCCTAGCACACAAAATTACATAGGCAAACTCCACCACACACAATTTTGTAATGAAGCTCTGTCAAAATACTATGGTAAAATTACCCTTGCCCCCAACCTTTTGATGTCACGTTCGTGACCAATTACAAACCATTAAAATTGTTTCAGAAGTGTTTTAATTTATTTAAATTGACCATTCTTTGTTTTATATACATAAGTACTAAGTTATGCATATTACTCCCCACCCCTTTCCACCAAGAAATTCCCCTCATAATCTCCTAAACACCCCTAGTCCCCTGCACTGTGGATTTCCTCCCTCGCCGGAGCTACATGAAAAGCCGGTTTAAACGACTTCCGTAAGTTGTACTGTGTTCTAGACTCTAGCCCTTATTTTATTAAAACTTCTACATTTCTCTATTGTCACTCACAGCTGCGCTTATGTCAAAAATGTATTTCTTGATTTACCTGATCACAGTTGTGCTCTTGCTACTATTAATGTGCATATACCCAGCAGGTTTAAGAAGGAAGAAGAAAACTTACCCAATGCAGGTTGTCAAGGGTCCATATTTTTGCTATATTAGATAAAATTATGCAAAGTAATTGTTTGGAATACATGAATGGCAGGACCATGTTCACATTAGACAAATTTCCTCATTACACATGTTCCACTTTGAGCAAGTTTTATTGTTTAACCAATCCACAGAATACCTCGGAAACATAAAACACCATCTTAGTTGATTGAAAGTGTTTGTAATCTGTACATTCAGCAGTTTGTTATTGATTTATTAATGCCAGCAGGAGGGCAGTTTCTATGATACCCCAATTATTTACGTCTTTTTTTTCCTGCCTTGCTGACATTCCGTGTGTTAAGCTTTGTTTCGTTGATATTTTTTTCTTTATGACAGCATAAGTTTTTGGGCATGTTTGTTCAGTATCTTCAGTAATATACTTAATTTTTACTGTAGGTAGTATTT
Source organism: Gryllus bimaculatus (assembly GCA_017312745.1). NCBI lineage: Eukaryota > Metazoa > Arthropoda > Insecta > Orthoptera > Gryllidae > Gryllus > Gryllus bimaculatus. The sequence continues at coordinate 9,119,766 of BOPP01000035.1, forward strand.
TAATTGCCAAATACACAATATTTTGATTGATGTTCGTGCCAAGTTAACTTACATTCCTGCTTTCTTTAATTTCCATGCAAGATAACACATTAAATTTACGTCCTGTGAGGTAGAACGGTTTTACTATTTGTTGTAATCTGATACCAAGCTGCATTTTTAAACCTTTTTGATTGTATAAAACTTTTTCAGAGGTTTTGAATTGTGATCATTTTAATGCGTATTTAAGAGTATTCTGTCTGTAGATTAAGAATCTTTTGTTTGTTCTGAAGGTTTTCAAGAAATTGTCATGTCTTCTGTGCTCTAGGATCATCTATAGGTGTGAAGAGTGTTGTGATTGTAGGAGGCATGGATATGATGTCCCAGTCTTTGATGTTGGCCAAAAAGCCTCACATTATCATTGCCACACCAGGTCGCCTTGTTGACCACTTAGAGAACACAAAAGGCTTCAATCTGAAAGCCTTAAAGTTTTTGGTTAGTAACTAGCAAGTTTTTAGTTAGCACTAGCTTTTCATTCTTATTTTATTATGCTTTGGAGTAGATTCATTACAAGTTTATAAGTTATGTTATGAATAATTAAATTCAACATTTATAGTTTTGTTAATATTAGAAGCATTATTTTCTTTTGTGTAGATATAAAAAATCAAGTTTTGGTTTAACTTTCTTCTGATCTTATATTGCAGTTTTCTTTGGAAATTATGTGTTGACATTTTTATTAATACTAATTTTTATAAATACATTTCCCTTACACAGAAAATCAGATCCAAGAATGTCTTTTGTTCTTGCAATTGTTTCAGCTACAAAATAAAGGATTATTAAAGAGATTTTTTTTATAGTGCTGTTGTGGACTTAATTTTTAGGAGAGTAATGTTTGTGGTGTAATTGAGGCAATATTCATTTGATCACACCTACTAGGTTGTACCTTAATTACGTCCAGTTGTGAGCTGAATTATTTTGTTTTTTAATTTTTTTTACAGAAGAAACGTGAATAACTTATCCAACCCGTTATATAATAGTAGTTTTATTTATATTGAAAGAAAGTTTTAATGAATTAATTTTTTCATCAAATTGAAACACTTTATAGAATACATGAGCAAATTTGTTACATTGCATTTCTTTAACCAGTTACTCATTATTTTAAGAATGGACTATAATTCAGTAGTAATTATGTTGGATTATATAATGTATCAATTATGCAATATTTATCTTGATGAATTTCACTGAGTCGCTGTAAGATTAGAAATTATATATAATGTTTCATGTAGGTAATGGATGAGGCTGACCGAATTCTAAATATGGATTTCGAGCAAGAAGTGGACAAAATTTTGAAAGTGATTCCTCGTGAGCGACGAACCTTCCTCTTCTCAGCGACCATGACAAAAAAAGTTCAGAAGCTTCAGCGGGCCTCCTTGCAGGACCCTGTAAAAGTGGAGGTGTCTGGCAAGTTTCAGACTGTTGACAAATTGCAGCAATATTATCTTTTCATTCCCGTCAAATTTAAGGTAATAAGATACAAAGTGTACGTATATCTGAATACACCAGAAAATAAGATTTATTTATAAAAGCTGAATGACTTAAAAGATCACAACTTTAACATATGTTTCATTGTGAGAATGTTGGAATTAATGTATAATTTTTATTATGCGGTAATTATAAAGATTTCTTGAAATGGCTTTTGTAGGCATAATGTATGTTGTTGTTTTTTTCATCAGAATTTTAATTTTAAGATCATACCATGTAATAAGTACAGTCGACTCCATTTACAGTGAACACAGACATAGTGAGCCCTGGGTTATAGTGGGAAAAGACTGGTCGCTTTTCATTTACATTACAAATAAGCATAAGAAGATTCATTTGTTGCGAACCTGAACCTTAACTATATTGAATGTATCTAATACAATGTTCTGGAAATAAATATATCACCTCATTATCACAAATTCCAACACTAGGCAGCTTGAGAAAAATATCATCGGTCAAAGGCCAGAATCGAAGAAGTCTCCCCAGAGATAAAGGTAGCGGATCCAAAATGGGGGACCTCACTGATGTCCTTGTGCCGCACCGTTTCACTGAGGAAACAAAAACTGTGTCCTGCGTGGGCTAAAACTAGTGGCGGTGAAGCATGACTGCTTGCTTCAGTTTCAAGCTTGGTGTTACTTGACATCCTGCATGACAAAGGACATGGAGTTCTACATACGCGACAGGAAGCACGCAACTCTGCTGTACTGCCCTGAGAAAGGCAAGCAGTTTCATTAGGTGCCTGTGCCATCGCGCTACCAAAAACATCTTGTGTGTTATTAAGCAAGAAAAAGGACATTTGGAGAGTAGGACAGTGTCCCAATGGTGCAAGAGGAATTGAAGGGTGTCAAGACTGTATTACATTACTTAAAAACAGTGGACAGTGAAGAATCAAATAAGAAGAGAGCACAAACTCTGCAGAAGGATCTAGAGAAAAATTACTAATGAAAAATGTACGAAGCAAACAATTGAAAATAATTGATTTTTGGAGGATAAAAAAAAATTAAGGCATGTTCAATTTGTGCTGTTATTGTATTTTGCGGTATCTCTATATTAATAAAATCAATCGTTGTGAAGAAATTCTGTTTAATTTTGACATTATCGGATATAGTGAACCAAAAAGGTTAGTCTCCAGAAGTTTGCCATAACTGGAGTCGATTGTATTTTGTTACTGACAACATACCTTTATCTTTGTGTTTAGATTTCAAATTACATTCTTATTTTTAAAGAGAGATACACATTTTTATCTGTTTTTCAGGATGTGTATCTAGTGCACTTACTAAATGAAATGGCTGGAAATTCATTCATGGTGTTCTGCAGTACTTGTGCTGGTACACTTCGAATGGCCCTCATGCTCCGTGCTCTTGGTTTAATGGCTGTCCCTCTGCATGGGCAGATGTCACAGAACAAACGTCTGGCGGCGCTTACAAAATTCCGTGCGAAAACTCGATCCATACTAATATCTACTGATGTAGCCAGTCGTGGTCTTGATATTCCACACGTAGATATTGTAATCAACTTTGACATTCCAACACATAGCAAAGATTATATTCATAGAGTTGGCAGAACAGCTCGTGCTGGCAGATCTGGAAAAGCTATCACATTTGTTACTCAGGTACGTTCCACCTTTCTTTTGATTATATACCTCTTGTCTTCTTTTTTTTCTTTATTTTTTTATTCCTCCCTAGGTTTGATTCTAAATTTGACTATGAATGTATTGCAATCTATTGAATGTAAATTTGAGTATGAATGTACTTGTAGTTCACTTAGTAACTACATATGTTACTATATTAATTTGCTCTAGTTCATTACAGTTCTTTTTTGTCGGTTTTGAACATTAAAGTTGAGTGTGGTGTTACAGTATGATGTAGAATTGTATCAACGCATAGAGCACCTTCTGGGAAAGCAGTTGCCTCTGTTCCCCACAGAGGAATCTGAAGTAATGATGCTGCAAGAGAGAGTTGGTGAAGCTCAGCGCACAGCACGACAGGTAAATAGTAATTTACTGCTTATTAAACAGTGTTAAAATCGTGTTGATATTCAAATTATGAGTGTATAAGACAGAAATGACTTGCAGTGTTAAAAGTAACTTGGAAGTTCTAAGATACAATTAGTGACATAGCTATTTAATTTCATCAAATTCCTGCAGATTAAAAATTATTTATAAAAAGACATTGGGAAAATCTACAAACGTATGTCCTTGCATATTGACATTTTAAATAGACTCAGATCCACCAATGGTCTCCTTACCTGTCATTGTAGCCAACAATTGGAGAAATAGCTATGCAATAAAAATAGTATAATGAGAGAAAGAAAAGCATTAATGTGTTCAGCCTTGTATACAGTACCAGTTATGCTCAAAGAAATACTACCTATGTATGATAAATTAGGACAAAGTATTCAGCATAGATTTTAATGAGTGAATTGGTGGAATGTAAATAACATGAAAGTATGTCAAAAAGTACCCTGATCTTTTTATATGTTAAACTTTGATAAAACCCTTATGAGTTTATAAAAGTGTCAGAGACGTAAAATCTCCATGTTGGAAAACATACTTATATATGAACTATAGATGTTGGTATATCCAGAGTGGTGAACTGCAACACCATGTGACCGATTCCTATGAACGCAGTGAAGGTTTTTATGCTGTTCATTTTGTTGTAATTCCACTAGATGTCACTTCAGCATATTATGACGCTTCATATTCATTCAATTTCCGTTAAAACTGAGCTCCACCTAGGCTTCATTGTTGCTCGGTGTTGCCATTAGAAGCAGGGCATGCCTGAGGATCATAGGTACACATGTGCATGAGAGAGAAAGACATAAAGAGATAGGAGGGAGGAGGGACAGAGAGTAGGACAACATCTGCCGGGCCCTGTTAGTACTTTTTATTTTAATTGTAATGAATTGAAACAAAATAATGATGTAGGTGACTGCTGTTTGGTATTAAAGATATATTGAGAGATGCAAAGCATTATATGTGCCCTTGTAAGCAATGGCATGTTTTAGATGAACAGCCATTAATGTCAGCCCAAGGAAAAAGGCCCAAAAATGTATTTAAAATAAAAGGTTCTATAAGGTACAAAAGAACCAGAAAATCTATTTGATTTATTTATACTGATATTTTCAATGAGGGATATCATGTTGAAGCAAAGGACAATTGGGATTTGTGTGGAATATAGTGCCAGGTGTTATTATGGGTCATAAATATGGCAATGAATATACACTTTAGGTTTTGTTTCCTTATTTATTAAATCATTTTCATTTACTTGAATTTGCAATGCAATAGAATGTAAGTCAAGATGTCTGTACTCATTCTGCATTTCAGTGCATTAAAACTTTGTTGTTGAAATGAGAAGGGAAAAAAAATTGAATGTATTGATTATATTTGGTGCTCTAAAGTGTACATGATATCCTTACATTCTTCAAATAATTGTGTACATACAATTAACATTTATCAATAATGATTAGAACCATCTCCACATAATGGTTTACTTTTATATACAAAACTATTTCCACTATACATTTTTTATACAAGGATAGTCTGAAAGGTTAGCAGCTTCTTCTGTGGAAGCCAATATTGTCATCTTTTTTTCCGAATGGATGTGTAACAAAACCTCTCAGGAAATTACCACTTCCACATTCAACTTGCAGTAAAATTGCCTGTGACTGTGTCAACTCTCTGAAACATTACTCTTACTTATATTTCTTAAATGGTAAAAGATTGAGTGCTGTGCAGATACCCTTTTGTTGTTTTTGTTTTTAGAAACTTTATACCTAAGCAAAATATGGGGAACTCATTGCAGTCTTAAAGAAATTGGCTGTCAAGTTTAAATGCTGTCTTACTAGCTTTAAAAGTAATCGTCTTGAAGGGTATCCAAAGTGTGTACTCACACCAGTAATTGTTGAACCAAAGTACCACATGGACAGCCAATTAAAGTGCATAATATTTTTAAGACTTACTGGCATTTCAAAACTGTGTAGTTTATATTTTGTATGTAAATGAGAAAAGATGGGTATGTACATATGTAAACATAATTTCTCTCTTTACTTTCTTTAGTCTTATTTCTTCAGTAATTTTATCTGCCATTGATATTTGTATCTGATCTGTAGTATAGTCTATTATCTTAAATTTGAAAATTGTTTGTTATTCTAAAACTAACCACTAGTATTTTTTTAAATTAAGAGTTTATTTGTTTTTTGACACCATCTCTTCTCTGCAGATTTCTTTCCATTTTTCCATTGCTTTTTGATATCTGAATTTCTTCTTACATTTATCTTCTTACAGGAGGTAAAAGACATTGAAGATCGGAAGGCAGGCAAGCGCAAACGCGGTGGAGTGGGAGGCCTGGATGATGAGGATGATACAGAAGGAGCCTCAGGTGTGCGCAAGCGATTCAAAGGAAAGGGCGGCGGAGGCAAAGGGCGCAAAGGAAAGCACAAGGGCAAAGGCAAGGGCAAGGGCAAGCATTGAGGAGCGCTATTGCTTGTTCATCCTTGATTGGTTGACGTGGTGGAAGTGACGGTGATGGTAACTGTAATTTGGCCCCCTTATGGGTCCAGGTATCAGCCAGTGGCATCCAACAAACGTACAGGAATTGGCTCCAAGGAGTCAGGAGCCATACTCAGGCCTGTCCAGCTGAGTTCACCATCATCTGTAGAGTCATCAGGCCTGTTCATAAAAGATACATTTTTACAAACTGTAACTTCAGAGAAACTAAATGCTAGAGGTAAAAAAGTTAGATTTTTATAAAAACAATTATTGTTTTAACAGTAACAATAATAATTTTATATGTAATGTAAATTATATTTCTGTTTCTTGATAGAATCTGTGTGTATATTCACTAATATTTCATTTCTAATATGTGACATACAAAAAGTGAATATGCATTAAGAATATTGAAATATATTCTAAGAATTATGAATCTGAAAGTTTTTTTGAATTTTATCCTGGCCTGAGAGTGACTAGGTTTTATCTGGCATAAATTGTTTGAACATGTACAAATTCTCTATTCTAATGTCTACTACCTATTAAAACAGTTATTAAAATCAGAATTTTAGTTCCACTCATGTTAATGAGAAACCTCTGAAATTTGAAAAACTCTCCTGTGAAATTTGTGCAGTCAGATAGATCCTGGTTACCCTGAGGCTACAAAATGTCTCTTGATGAAATTGTCTCTTGCTTTACTTCATGCATTCCAAATTCCTTTTCCCCTACTTATTCACCCAATCCTACAGTGCTTCCCTCACACAATGCTCTCAAGCAGTGGCCCTTGTGTAATAAAGAAAATTAAAATACCTATTTTGTCATTAGGCCAATAAAATGGTAAAAACAGATGTGGTTCAAGTTCATTAACTGCTGTGATAGCCAAGATTTATAACCAACTGTGTTTGTTGTATGTGTTATCGGATGTGTCCTGCAATAATATTCATAATACCATGTTCTCATAAAAAAAATTTGCATAAACAAAATTACAAATTTTAATTTCTGGAATAATAAGTCTACTCATACACAATCTTTAACTACCATTTGTTTGTTTAATTGTTCTTAACAGAGAGCAGGCTGTTAAATCTCAATCGGACATCAGATATGTTTTTTCTTTCCTCTATTCGTTTGCACTAAGTTACAAATTAAGCAGTGCTGTTGAATTATTTTGTTATACACAGTATTATGAAAAGCAATTAATGTCTCACATTGATCACACAATGCATTCAAATAGGACTTTGTTTGAAGGACGTTATCATTCTCTCTGTAGTTTCCTAACAGCTGTCGTTAGATAACTAGAAGTTGGCTTCCCAAAAATGCAATACTCAAAGTGTTCTTTTAATTAGTACCTAAACAATAGGAACAATTATTTCGTGAAATATAATATGAACAATGTATACTGACATGTAGGCACATATTGATCTCTCACAAATACACATGTATTAGGTTATTAGTATTCGTTAATTTCACGGTTAATCTAGTTTTTGTTTGTCCTGCAAATAATTAGTTTATAATGTAGTTTGTATTGGCATTTTTATATGTAACAGCATTTTTTATTATGATGCATCAACAGTTCAATGTATGATTGCATAACATTGCCATTTGGCACAAATAATTAAAACCATTATATAATCGACCAAATTTGCAAAATACTTTTCCCTCATTCTGAACATTTTTTTAACAACGAGAAAAATGTTCACTTTTATTCAATAATTCATGCACTGTAGGGTTAACATCTCCACCAAATCAGTATGCATAAATCTATTACGAGCCATTTGTATTCTGGAATCTTAACTAAGCAGGTGTTGTAATAGCAACTGTCCTCTAATCATAAATTATGTTTCACAAACTCGGCTTGTAATGCTTCTTTAACTGCCTGAAAAACCTGGTCAGTAAAGGGGGAACAGGAATTTTCCCCAACTTTTGGCATTAAAAATTCCTTAATTTACACTTATTTTTGATTTTAGGGGTGACATAGATGTAAAGAGAAATAATAAATATGTTTTCAGTTATAATAATATATAATAATATGGCGAGTCTCGGGCCATCAGACCCGCTCTTACGTCTAACCACTTCAGTTTCTATGAATCAAAATATAAGTCTATCAAAAAGGTTCTAATAATTTTCTCTCTGATGGTTTACTTATTATTTGGAGAAAATAGATATGAATCTGCTTCTTAAATGAAATTGCCATGGTCATGAGATTTAAATATGGTGCCTTAAGAAAGGATAGGGAGGAAAAGGGTATCCCAAAAAAGGAGATGGGATGACTGGAAGAAGTTTTCCAAAACCTAGAAAGGAATATAACAGGTACCCAAAGACTAAGGCTTACAATACAACAGAAATTATAAATGGAGAAAGAAAAAAAGTACTTCATACCAAAATTATTGCAGGAATGGGCAATAGACCAGTGATTTTAACAGAAAGAAGATCAAAGCTCAGAAACAAATGAGAGACTAGGAAACACAAATGAACAGTAACTAAAGGACATCTCAGTGAAAAAATGAAGCAAAGCTAATAGAGTTGTGAGAAGCAGAAAAAGCCTTGGTCCAGGTGCTTACAGTTTTGTTGAAATATTGAAGAAAGCATTTGGAGGGGAAAATACGAGTACAGGAAATATTGAATGAACTATGAACAAAATTAACAATCTCAAGAGTCAGATTAGAAAGGCAATGGAAGGTCCACAAACAGAATGTGAGAACTTAGGTTAATTATTATGATGCGAGTATCAAGATACAAAATATATGCGAGTATTCTGAAAAAACAGACCCAAGGAGTACAATGAAAACATTTTAAAAGTGGCTTATTGAAAGGAGGGGGAACAATTTATGCAATTTTCATCTTGGACCTGACAATCAAAGCAAGATGTGAACAAAAACTTCCAATAAACTTATTATTTGTGGATTTTGAAAAAGTGTAGATGGATATTTGATAAAGAAATTGAGAACTCAAAATCACAATCTAAGTCATATTACATGTAATCTCATCAAAAGGACTCCTACAAGGCTGCACATTATCACATTTGCAATTCAATATGTATCTAAACCACATGCTTAAGAAAAGACCAAGGGGAATGGTGCTATAAGCCTCAAACCTAGAGCTTAGGGGTTGTCCATAAATTATGTAACGCTAAAGAGGCCGACAGGGGGTCTGAGGCAGCATTATGCTGTGTTTCAAAAGGAAAGGGGGGGGATTAGTTAACTTTGATTTTTACATTTTTCAACATTTGATGAAATAATTTCTTTTTTTAGTCCTGTACCAAAACATATATTAACTAATTAATTTGTTTTAAAAATATAAAATGAATAGTAAATTGTTACAATAAATGGAAATATTTTTCAACATTTGTGTTTGTCTGTAAGATTATGAAGAATATATTCAAAACTGATATGAAGTATATTCTAGAATCCATTTAAATTGGCTCTGTTTACTCTGCTCTTGCATGATCAATGTCGGTGTGTGCATAATTTGTTAACCATTTTTCCCCCAATCATTCTTCCTTCACCCACAACTTGCCCCAAACTTATTGTTAACTGCAGTCAGCATCGCCAACTAATTTCTACTTTAATTATAATTAATTACTTTAATATACAACACAAGTAAAGTAAATATAAAGAGTTTTTATTCTGCTATAATTTATTTTCACTTCTTGCATTTACAAGGGGTGGGAGGGGTTGTTGCAAACATTACGTAATTATTTAGGGAGGGGGGGTGTCAAGTGTGCAAGGATGTATTGAAAATACTCCAAACTTGCATTACATAATTTAAGGACAGCCCTTTAATAAACATTTACTTTTTATACAGACGATGATCAGGTGATGCTGACAAAATTAGAAGATGAATGGAAGGGGTTTGGGCAAAATTGTGTTAGCCCTCATTTCTATAATATTCGTCAGCCAGAGGAAAATGAAAGTATTGTTCACACTTCTTGCTGCTTTCCATACACATATTGTAGTTCTACGATTACATTTGTAAAGCATTTGGATCATTATGCATGTTTTTTCTAGTCATACCAAGACATTTTGGGTTTTTGAAAGGAGGGTTAGCACCACAGAACAATAAAGGATTAGCACTATCTTCTCCTGATCTTTTCATCACAAAGAGTAGCTTTCAAACTATTCAAAATTGCAGAAGACTACAGAATGAGAATATCAAGACAAAAAAAAACATAAAATGAATAGGACTCAAAGAAGATAACATAAGATTAAAAACATTGCTCATAATATAATTGACAGCCTTGTAAATTAAATATTTTATCAAATTTTATGTAATTTTATGTATAATTAGTGTCAAGCATGTTTACTAATGCATTTATACATTTTATTATTATATTTATTAATATTTATATTCATGAAACATTTTTTGAATAAACAAAGACTTTGTAGACTAAAATAGTTTTTTGTTTTTTTTCTTTTGGAAATAAAATCTGCTTGGAACTTATTTTGCTGTGAAAAAAGAAAAACATTCTTGCAACTAGAAGAAGAATTGAAAACAAAACAAAAAATATCGTCAAACTTTGTACAACTGATAATTATTGTGAGGTAATATCTTCACAATAAGTATATATTTTGTGAGAGTTCTCGGTGGTAAAATGAAGTGGGAATGGAATTAAGGTCCCATCATGGATGAATAGAAGGATACACAACTCCCTCTCTTTCCTTATTCTCTGATACTATCATGGAACAAATTAGTCTTCCATTACATCACGTTATTACAACTGAGATCGCGTTAGTCGTTTATTTCCCTGTTTATTCTGAGTAAATCCGTGCTAATAACGTTTGTGTTGGCGCCGTTTTAACAGCGGGCAGAGCGAGATGATACGTTTCTGAATATTTCATTAAGGTAAAGTTCCTTTTTCTTGTTTATTTAGTTATTTATTTCTTAATAACAAAAATAGACCATGGCTAAATACATAGCACCATTTCTCACGTCACCCTTAACCCAAAATGGAAAATATAAATTTCAAAAAAATCAATCTACAAATGGTGTGGGAACATGCTAATTAACTTAAACAAATTATAAAATACCTACTTTTGGAAAACCTAATCACAACCGATCTTGAGAGGATTTATGCAAGTATATGTGGAGAACATAAAGGACGTATACACGCCAAATGGTTTAAAAGTGAGTATTCGCATAAAATGCGCTGGTAATTTTGCGTTGGAGAGACTCTAGGATGTTTTACGTTATCGCGAGGGCCGAAGGCCCAAGCCTCGTTCTCAACTTGGCCAAGCGTAGCGAAGTTGGTCGAGTTACTTTATTTTAAGCCCTGTATCGTCCATGTATTTATTGTGTTTAATTCTAATGAATCGAATTCATAAAAAATGAGTGTTTTTCGTGCATTGGTAGCGGGCATAAAGAATTCAAATCTGCGCGGGCTGAATCCGTAGGGCCCCCAATTCTCACAATAAAGTGTTTATTTTTTACTGACACGTTATAGCTTGTTATTGCCTACTCTACGGAGTTCGATATACACTGCATAACCACTGTTTACATATTTATAAATACTTATACTACAATGTCATAATTTCTGGATTAAAGGATCGTGGTTACGAGGGAAATATGATAGCAGTTGAATGATGTCTCTTAGAGGGATATGTGAAAAGACAAACCGAGTAATTTGACATCTAGATAATTAGTAAATAAGTTAATCTGAAGAAATGAAATTAGGTAAAAAATAAAACTAAGTAGATACCATGGGTGTTGGTTCTAATGATCGCGCAGCGACTAAATACCCGAGGGGCTTTGGCCCGAGTCGCCCGAAATCATTAGAACACATAACGCCCTTGATGCATAAATAAGTATTCGTTTCTGGTCTGTAAACTCCCGAGTAAAGACACCGTCGGTGCAGCTACTCACCCAGGGCCGGGCTCGGGGCCGTGGGCGAAGGCGCGGTGATGGTGGTGATGGTGGTGGTGGTGGTGGTGCGCGAAGGCGGGCGCGCCGCCGAGGAACGGGCTGGCGTCGATGGCGGCGGAGGGCGCGAGCGCGGCCAGGGCCAGCGCGGGGCCGTGGGCGCGGGGGATGTCGTAGTCGGGGTCCGAGTTCGTCCTGCGGTGGTGCCGCCGCCCGCGCTCGCACTCCCGCTCCCGCTCCCGCTCTCGCTCCCTCTCGCGCTCGTCCTCTTCGAGGGCGAGGGCGTGGGCGTGCGCGCGGGCGGGCGCCAGCGGCGCCGCCGTCAGCTCGGCCAGCTGCGCCAGCAGCGCGCCCAGCTCGTCGGAGCGCCGCGCGCCCGCCGCGCCGCCACCGCCGCCACCGCTCCCGCTGCTGCTGCTGCTGCCCACCGCCTCGAAGTGCGTCGCCATCTCGCGCACCTGCGCAAACGCGGCGCTGCCTTTAGGGGGAGCCACGGGCTGCGGTAGGCGGCTCGTCACATTAGCCGTGCGACATCGAGGTCTCCAAACATTGATGCTCGAAATTAAAACATCGAACCAAAACCATCGATGTTGTTAAACATCGATGCTTTAAGAGCTGGACGAGTAACCACTGAAGTTCTCAGAGGGGGATTTAATTTAAAAGTGATCTCGTTTGTTAATTTTTTGCTGATATTTATATGACAAAACTAAGTCTGTCGGGAACCTTCTTAAAACTTTAAGGCTGCTGCAGCACGAGGTTTATAAATTATTTCTCAAATTATTCACGCAGCTTGTCCTTGCTTACAGATCAACTTCTCAATAACGTCGGAGACCATAGTAACTCGTTCTCCGACCAACTTGTCGTTTGATTGCTTGAATAGTGTTTGCGGGCGCTTCAACAGCTAATTTCTTTAGTCCCGTAAGTGTAGCGCATGTTTATCGCGGGACGTGTTGGTGATCTTCCCTTGCTGAACGGTGAGGTCAGACGCCGTCGCTTAGCGGAGTTTTCCCCAACCAGATATCTCCCGCCGCCCCAGCTGGTTCAAGCTCTTTTAGCTCCCGCCTGGTTCTCCCGACAAGTGTGCTAGTGTAATAAATGTAAGTGTAGGGAGTGAGGATGTAGCCAGGTAGAGGAAGGAAAGATTGCGAGCGGTTTGTGGCCCGTTTGTTAGGGTATTCCTTCGTCATTCTCCTGGCATTGATCGGAGAAACTACAAAAAAACCAATCAGAGCAACCGGCCGCTAGAATTCTCCTCCAGGCAGCGGCTGAACTCGACCTAGCTAGTGTCGAAAATCCTGCCACCGCCGGGACCCGAACCCTAGGATCTCCCAGTGAGAGACACAGCAGTGGCATTATTCGATGCCCTGAGCCACCTAACCCGGTTCAACGTGTTCGTCGGCTTTAATACTGTTTCTTCAAGGCGCATGTGTCGAAGCCTGTGAGGTGCGTACTTGCCGCCGTGCGTGGCGGGTGCGGGGAGGCGCCGCGGCGGCCGCGGCCGGCGCACGGCGGCGGCGGCCATCGGCCCACGCGGGGCAGCGGCGCGCTGCTTGCGGGCAGCGGGGCGGCCCTCGCCGGCGGCCAGCGCGGGCGGGCGGCGCGGGCGGCGGCGCCTCCTGGGCGCCGAGCGTGGCGGCGGAGGCGGAGCTCGGCTCGAGTCGGCCCGCCGCTCGGCCGCCAGCGCCTGCGCAAGCTCGGCGAAGCGCCTGACGCAACCACCAACGCAGCGCTGTATGTTGGGCGGGCGGTGGGGGTTTGTTTTCTGTCACAACTGTCTTAACGGTTATAGTAGGGGCAGAGGGGGGATGGAGAGCGCTGGTGCACATCCAAATAGAAATGTAATCTACTTCACAAGTAGAAATATCTGTTCAGGTTAACTGCTGCGTTAGATGGTCGTTATACCAAATAAGTGTGGAGACCCTACTGGGTAGATGTATTGGGTTAATTATGGAACGAGATCCTGAAACGTTTAGCGATTTTTAAAACTCAAGTAAAATCTACGTAAAACGAAAAATTCCTTCTAAAATAGAAGATTTCTTTTGAAAAACACGCTGGTTAAAAGCATGAAATGAATACCCACCGTACCGAATCCGATGTGAGAACATTATTTTATGTATGAAAGTCTGATAAATAAAATAATTTATGACAAAAAACTAGAAATGTATTGTTTCATGTTTTAAACAGAAAGAGAAGGCATTTTCCGTGGTTGGTTTTAATTATTTTTTTCTTGCCGTTTCCTTCGTAGGTAACACTTCTGAAACAGTTCTTTCATGCAAGTCCCAACTTTGTTTTGCCGTATGTGTGTCCGCCTTAATAGGAACTCTATGGTTTTATTCTTGCGAGTTCTTAGAGGGATTGATAATCTTAGCATAATAAAGCGCGACGCTCTTAAAACAAGTCGTAAGAAAGGGAAAATGGTCGTGCCCCGTTTCTGTCCATGGCTCAAATTAATTAGTTTGGTCCGCGAGTCAAATAGATAATGGTGTAGAAACGGGGGATCCCCTCCACTTATCCCATGGTACCCAGTTGGACTGCGCATCCCTGGCAGCGAGCCACATGGGTAGAAGCATAGGTTTATTGTTTAACAATAAATGCCCAAAAAAAACCTAAATTACTGGCGATATTCGAGTTTTTTTGTCGAATTGAATTCTTGGTACTTCACGATTTTCATTTATTGTTTCGAGAATGTTCCGGACAAAGTTTTTCTAGGTTTTTTAATCACGATATTTTCACTCTAAATAACAAATTATAGCTAAAACATAGCCTGTGGTATTTATGAACGCTAATCGTTCGCGGTAGGGGCAAATGTATCACTGGAAAAGGTTTCGGGGGTGAATCGCCGGCCAACGTCGACGAAATTCTGTTTCTACAATCCGTGGAAATTGTAAGTAATGTCATCGTCCCGTTATCCTCCTAAAGTCGATCCGGCCCACTTGATTGTGTAGCGAAGATAAGAGGTTATCGGCAAGGGCTCGTGGCGACGCGGACAACCGAATCTCCTTAGTGTACCCAAGTCGTTATTGTGAAGATTGTTAATGTTTGCAAGTAGAGCTAAAGAATCTTGCCACGAAGTTTCACATCAGTTCGTGAAGTGGCTCGAAAATACTGTTCCAGGTATTGAAACCGAAGGTGATTTCCTTGGTGACGGTGCTATGTATCATTACAAAGTAAATATGAATATAAAAAGTAGTATTCATTTACGATAGTATAAAATATTTTCAAAATAAAAGAATAATAAACGCTATTGTCATTTATTAATACTTTATGTTTTAAACTTACCTATTTTAAAACTAAAAATATATACCACTTAAAATAATCATTTTTCTTATAAATATAGAAAAAAAATACAGCTAAATGAAACGCTAATTGGTTACCCTTTTTCGCATATAACGGCGATTTTTTTTAATCGTGAAATTGAAGGGGGGATGACGCGAAAAAGTCATAAAGTAGTAAGGCGGCGTGCCGCTGCGCTCACCTTCGTATCCCTCGAAGGTCGTCGGGGTCGTCGCTTGGGCGGTCGTGGCTGTTCGCGTTCGGGCGCGGGTCGGGGTCGCTCTCGCGCGCGGGACTCGGCGCGGCGCCGCAGCGCAAAGCTGGCGCAGCTTCGGCGAGGCGGGGCGCGCAGCAGCGACGCGGGGACCACCAGCGCCCCGCGCCCGCCCACGGCCCGCGGCCCGCCGCCCTCCTCGCCCTCAGCCGCCCTCGCCGCCCTCCGCCCTGCTCGCGCTCGCCCTGGCGCGCCGCCTCGCCCTCCTCCTCCTCCACCTCCTCGTCCGACGACGACGCGCCGACCTCGCTGCTGCTCTGCAACACCACAAGCACACACGTCCTTGGTTGGCGCACCGATGACACTTCACAAAGCCGTTCCTCCGGTTTAAACATGTGGATTCAGGTAGTTAGTTACCTTACTATGGTATGATTTAGATGGTGTTTAGTTATGAAAATTATGGTAGTTGAACCGGGAAAAGGAAAAAAATAATCTTTAAACCTTTTCTGAATTTGCTATAATTTAATATTATTCAAAACTGGAATTAATTGTAAGATATTAGAAGTTTAGAAAAAGTTGGCACTTAAAAGTATATTTTGACCAATAAATTTGAGCTGCGTTTGTTCGACATCTTAATAACAATTGTTAAATTTGGGGCAATCGCGAGTAGTGCTTTTCAAGATTTCATTTTCGTTTGTCGTAATATAAATACGCTACAGTGCGGGTACCAGATTGCGCAGATATTCCTCATAACAGAGAGAAGTTAGGACAACTCCTCGTACACAAGGGGTGGAAATCCAGCGCGCGGGCTGCGGTCTCTGGGACTTGTGCTTTTCGTCCCCTTCGTTCCTCAATGGCCAACCAGTTGGCGTTAATAAATAAATTAACTCACGAGCGAAAACGGTAGATCTCGAGCCGACGATAGGAGTCGTGTAAAGATTGCATTTACAAACTGACATACGTGTAAATGGTGTTATCTGCAAAGCAAAATGATCAGTAGTAAGTTTTTTTTACATCCCAAGAGAATAAAAGCTTCTCCTGAACAATGAAATAAAGGTTTTACGTAACTTTAATGAGGAAAAAGTAGTTGTAACATTCGTTTCCTGCGAAGCCATGTTTCAGCACCACTCGGCGGCCCGCGGGGGCCCACGTTCCACCGCCGATTGATTGATTAATGATTCCGGGCGCGGCAACTGCTAAGATCATTAGTCCCGTAAGTTTAGTACATGATTTTATCGCGGGAAGAGGCAGTAATATTCACCTGCTGGACGACGAGATACCGCGCTGACCGGCCCGCCGGCTTTCGGTGTTTTCCCCAACCAGGTGCCGCTTACCTATGTGGCACCGGCCCGGTTGGGACAAGCTCTAAGCTCCAGAGTGGTCTCCCAAGTGTGGTAGTGTAGGGTTTAAGTAAGGGGTGAGGATAGAACAATGAAGAGGAAGGAAAGATCGTGCGCTATTCGTGGGCCTTTTCTTAGGGTAATGCAATCGCCTGGTGTTAACCGGAGAAACGACGGAAAACTACCGATCAGAGCAGTCGGCCACTAGAATTCTCCTCCAGACAGCGGGTGAACTGGACCTACTTCTACTGCCGAATAGCCCATAACGGCTACACCTCCGCGCTACCCTACGCCGAATAGCCCATAACGGCTTCCAGTTTCGCCGCGCTACTTCCCCTGGTTCGGAAGCTCACGTGCGCGCTACCGCAGCGCCCGGTGCGGTAGGTCCCGAGCGCAGTGGAAGCCGAACGCCGCGTCGGGAGGGGTTGCTCGCTTTGCGCAGCGCCTCGTCGCGCCGGCCGAGATTTCCCGCGGGGCGGCGGGCGAGGGCGGTCGCGTGCGCGAGCCGCTACAGCACCCACGCCGCCCCCGCCCCCACCCCCGCGGCCGCGGACCACTTCCGCTGCGGTCACGCCGCCCGCCGGCGGAAACTACCTCGCGCCCGCTCGTGAGCACCCGCCGCCTTTGTGCAGGTGCGTTTGGGTGCCCCTCTCGAGGCTTTACGGTACTTTTTACTATAAAATACATAATTACATATATCCAAATAAATACAATTTAATGACATTTTACTGTAAATACTTTAAGGTTTTTTGTGAATGATATATTTACTGCATAAACGGTAAAATATGTATTAAGCTCTTCTGTTAATACCAAAGGGTTTCGTGTTTATTGTTTGCAAAGTGTGAATGCTGAGATTTTTTTTAATTTTGTGAAAACCAACGAATACTTACATACCTTTGTCGCTTTCCCAATGTTTAAGAACATTTTCTACAGCATAAGAAGCCTGTGACTCAGCGGCTGTTGTTTCGGCGAACGGCAGTGGTGAAATTTTTTTAATTTTCTAACACCGTATATCGTATATGTCGTTTAAGGTAATTCCAGGTATACATTTAGACAAATGCGACTAGTTTTAAAAAAAGTTCGTGACAATGACTGTAGCTGAAGGAGTTTTGGCTTATGTGACGATGCGAGTGCTAGAAAACACCTCGCTTTTCTCAGAGAAGTCAAACATTTCTTTCTCAACTTGTGTTACCCGTCCATTCTACAGTTTTTTCACGTTATTTTTTCGCGATAGAACACATTTACGCCCCAGATTTGCATTTTTACTTAATTAGAAAAAACTTAATTAGAAAAAAATCAAAGTACTAAGCTTAAATTTTGTGTATTTTAGACGAGTGAACACATTGAGTTCCTCAAAAGATTTCTAATGCAAGTTGGAAAATATTTCATTGAAAGCATGGAAATAGTATCTATTCTCATTGTGGTCTTCCAAGTAGTATGTTTGTAAAGTGTTTAAAATGTTTTTTATGGTATGTAGGTGACGAAATTTTGTGATAATCAATGTGATATTTTATGTGTTTTTAATTTAATTTTATGTATAATGATTCATTGATTATATAACATGGGTCACGTGCATTTTTCTTAGAAGTTTGTAAAATTTTGAACTTGTTTATGTAGGTATCTGAGACATTTCTTCAAATTGGGCATGCATATTTCAGTGAAGGTCTGTCTGCAGGTATCTCAGCATAAATGTCAAAAACTTCTAGGGAATGTAGCGAGGGTGACACAGATGGTTAATTTATGCCAGTGATCAATAGTGAAGAGTCTCATACGAGTATGTGTATAAAGAAGTTACATTTTTGTGACTTTGCCCCTGATTGGTAGACGACTCGTCTTACGTTAGTCAGGTACTACAAGAAATCTCTGCCAAACACCAGTGCATGATAAGTTGCCTACCAATCAGGGGCAGATGTCACATGTGTAACTTAGTCATATGAGATTTTCCCACCACATGATGACTGTCAAAAAGTGTTTATCTTCGACTCCCGTCTCTATACGCCTTTCAAAACGTGTATCGTACTCTGAGGACACTTTGTGCGGTGCTCAATGCGGAGATGGCAGATGCTTAACGTTCGTTGCGTGGTGTACTGAGGTGTCTGAAGGAGGTTTTCCTGACTAAATTAGTTTGTATTGTGAATTTAGGTACATGAGTGGGCCATCACTACATATATAGTCTATTCATTGTACTGATCTATGCTGATCATGTATGCTCTGAATGTTAATAAATGTTAATAAACATCGCTGCTAACCGAGCCCAAAGAAGTCGCGCCGCGTAGTGACACATTTCTTATATTGTGAAGCACGCTTTTAAGCATCGTGGTGTGCGCAACAAAAGGGACATAAAGTAATCACGTATTGATATACTTCTTCGTTTTTAATAATCAATGTAAGTTATTAATAATCACATTCTGCAAATAAGAAACGGAAATTCTGCGATTTACTAACTTCTTAGTATATAGAAATAGAAACTTTAAAAAAATATTGAAATTACTATATAGAAAAGCCATGATGTGATTATGTAAATGTCGCTTTCCTCGACAACCAGTTATAATAAACAAAGCACTAGTGCGCTTTCTAGCAGTTGTTTTTGATGGATTTGTTTTTCCTCGGACCCCAACAGGAAAGTATTTTACGTGGAATTTGTCGTCACCTCAAAACAATGAAAGAAGGGCACGTGTTTGTGCCAACCAGTTTTCTTTCTCTTGAACTGTTTCATTGTTCTCACTTCTACAGTACGATGTAGAATTCATTACAAGCTTGCCAGTTTTTCCTTCGCCCATTTAAAGTGCAAGACGCATGCAGAATAATGTCTTCGTACAGATATATATTTGCTCTTCATTCTAAATTTCTATTTATTAGCAATTTTTTTTATTTTATTTCATAAATTTAGACCTCAAAATGCAAATTTATATCAATTATTAATTTCTAACGAATATTGTAAATAAGTCAAAATGTATTTGTGTTCGGAATATACGGCAGTCTAATATTTGCTCTCAGCTAAATCTTGAAGTTTTAGGCATGTGAATTCAATTAATTGATTGAGTGATATATTCTATTACATTACCTAAAAAAATAATATATTACGAGGATATCTGTATTACTAATTTCCAACGGGAGCAGAAATGGAAAGAAAACTATGCAGCCTTCGGCCATGTATCAGGTATCTATGGTTTTGTTAAAAATTCGGAAACTCGAGGGAAATACAAAAACTATGTTTCTACTTTTGACTTAAAACGCAAATATTTGATTGTGCTACAGTAAACAGTGACAGTAAAATATTTAAGTAATTATCTTCTTTTTGACAGTATTTCTCACGTGAACGGTAAATTGACGTGCATTTTTTTTAAGAACTGCACGTACCATCACGTTTGTTGCATTAACAGGAAAACCTTTCCTAATTACTCACCATTCAGTGAAAACTCGTGTTCATTAGCTTCTGTGTCACAGCAGAAGGCAACACATCCGCGGAACCAAAGGTCACGCGCGATAATAAAAGCACGCTAATCGAGGCCCAAGGCGTGGAATTCGGGTTGAGCCTATCTGCGTGCGTACGCAATCATTGCTATTTATGCCCAGCGCGTAATGCGTTGTATTGTATCCGCGGAGCCGTCGCGGCGGATCGCGACGCGTCGGGGCGGAGGTTTCCGCCGAGCCCCGACGCGGCGACCGGAAGTGACGCGTCGCAGGAAGAGACTCGCCCGCGAATCGCAACTCGGAACAAAGTTGCGAGTCGCTTGCGATAAGTTAGAAAAAAAATTCTCGCTAGTTGATGTAGTCACAAGAGGGTGCGTCCCTACCATTTTTTTATCTACGCTGTGAGTTGCTTCTGGAAATGTGTGTTGTTTTCGTATGAAGTTGTTTCGTAAAATGATGTGTATTAGTTATTTCAGTTGAAATGATATTTCTTACTACGGCGATAACTAAGCACGCAATAATACACTGAATTATTTTTCGTAAGAATTTCGTAACAAAATTAAGGACAATAAATATTATTTCTTAAAGCAATGTTAGTAGTTTGATCATGATTTTTGTCGTACATTTATCTGAGTTTCTGATAGAATGCTGATACAGTTGTTAGATGTTACTGTCAGACCCTAGTCTACCCCAAACAGGAGCCTTCACATGGACTAACAAAGCAACCGAGATGGCTAATGAGTGGTTTAATATGTAAAACTAATTTTGTTTACAAACCAAATAACGGCAGTGCAATGCAGTGAAATCCCTACTAACTACGCTGTAAGAGGTCCTTTACATTTGACACTTGTCTAATGCGGATACTCTTCTAGAAACCAAAAGTGTTCAAATTAAATCTAGGTATGTCTCTGGAAGTCAGTTCATAATACTTTGGGACTCTATGAATCATTCGAAAATTTAACACAGAAAAATACTGTGATGCTCGTTATCTTTGGCCTCCAACATATGTTGCTGTCGCCAGAGGGCTGAGCTCGTGAGCTCTCCTTGAGCTTCCGCATTGCTCGCGTGGGGCGAGGCCCTTCGGCAGTGGCGCGCCGCGTCCTTGGCCCAAGTGCCACTTGTCGCCCGCCGCCGCCGCCGCCGCCCACGCGCCCTCCGCCCGCAATGCTAAACGGCGGCGCTCGCCGCGCTCGGCCGGGACGAAGGCGTACCCCAGGGCTACTCTTTTGGGGTCATGCGAAGGGGTCGCCCATAAATTACCTAACGCTCAAGAGGCGGGGAGGAGTTTTTAAACAGTGTTACTCTGTGTTACATAGGGGTAGGAGGTATTAGTTTAATGTTACGACGGACGCAAACGGGATGGGACTCGATTCGCCGCGTCCGCGGCTCGATCCCCGTGTAGTGCACACGCCGCTACCGGCGCTCTTGCTTCAGCCAGAGCCACCGAGCCCCTCGCGTTCCCCCGCTTCGGCCTCAGCCCACTGCCCGACCGCACGCCCTGGACCTTCGCCCCCGCGCGCCCACTGTTCCCTTCCGGCCTCACACTTCGGCGCGAGGACTGTTGACTCACTGCGAAACCATCTAATAATGTGGCCGGTCGAGTATATAAACACGGCGGGGCGATGTTTCCTTAGTGTCTGGGCAATCCAGTGTTCCCTCACATGAACAGCATTGCCTACCCCCTCTTTAATGTACAGTTGTGTGTAAATGACGAAAGAGCAGGTCCTACGGCCTGAGACTCGT
>BOPP01000035.1:9148472-9164740 GCA_017312745.1 Gryllus bimaculatus
GCGGCGGCCAGGCGGCGGCCAGATAACGCAGTCCTCGATGCGGCGCGGAGCCTCGCAGTCGCGATCGCCACAGCACGCCTCTACAGCGCCCACCCTCCCCACTTGCGCGTACAGACGTAGGAACGTACGGTGAAGACGTGGGTGCCCGCTGTGCAGGGTTGTCCTCTATTCGTGTTAGCAGAGTAGTAATCGGTATAAGTATGGAAATTACTTGAAGGATATTGCAGGAAGAAACGAAAAATTGTTTAAATGGTGTCGTGTGATAGAAATACCATAATAATATTATTATATTATTTTATTATAAATTATTGTAGTTATTTTTCTTTGTAAAATTACAAGTCATCTTTTATTTAATGAGTGTATTTCAAACGTGCTTTAACTTTAAATATCATATATTGCTTTTTTTTAATATTCCAATAACCGAATATTCAGGAAGTACTGTTTCACTATATTTTCCTTCGAAATTTACTTCGTATTAATTTTCTTTCCTTTTTTGTTATTAACCCACACTTCT
The DNA here is from genome assembly GCA_017312745.1 of Gryllus bimaculatus. Lineage (NCBI taxonomy): Eukaryota > Metazoa > Arthropoda > Insecta > Orthoptera > Gryllidae > Gryllus > Gryllus bimaculatus. The sequence continues at coordinate 9,148,987 of BOPP01000035.1, forward strand.
GTGGGTCTTTGTTAAACAAGGCATTGAAGCGAACAATGTATGAGAATATACGTGCATGTCTCTCTCTAATTAAACGTCATGTGCATATTCTCTACCTGTTTTAATTTTGCCAATTTCTTCCCTATTTGATTCCATTCTTTGGAAATAGGTGTACCGAAATGAACTGCATCAAACAGAATACCGGCGACAAAAGAAAATGAAATTAATCTATTTTATTCCGGATCATGCTTCTAAACAATACTCTCTCGTCCTTTAATAAATTACTGGGCTATTGTATTTATCGTATTGCTACACTCACCTTCTGTTGGTTCATTCTTATACTTCTGAACCTCCTCTCGACCTTCTTGAATAGTAGAGACACACAATCCTTCTTGCGTCGACAGTGAAACGAACGCCCCGATGGGAACTGTGGGTCGGCAGTCTGTGTTAGCTCTGCCCTCCCTTTCTTCCTGCCCACCCTGCATATTTCATGATCACGTACAGAAAACCGTGACGCAGCGGAGGAAATTCCTAACACTCGAGTGAGATAGGTCATTGAGAGCGCGCCGGAGTCCTTCATTGGAATTCATTGTCCTCTGTGAGCGGTCGATTGGCAGAATGAGCCCTTCAAATTCAGCGAGCGGACGAGCTCTTCGACCTCATTCGATCTCCACTCGGCCGCGGCGTGGTGCCCGCTCGCCGACGGATGAGCCTCGTAAATGCGTTCTGGCGTTGTGGTTGTCTCCTGTACATGGCTGTTTTTTTACCCTTCGCAGCAGGACGATAGGATTTAATATTTGGTGACCTCCGTTTGCCATTTAACTCTTTTCGTAAATATGACACAGAAAGTGTGTCTCCTAGTAAATGCTTAGCTATCGAGATGGGATTAAATAAATGTATAAGTTCGTAACTTCTAGAAAACTAAGAACAATCCTATGGATACAATGTGCTACTACGTACGTAGTATCCTCTGGAGACTATGTAGATACTATGTGCTACGACTGTAAAAGTAAAATGTTTAATGCAGTAGCGTAACGAAATGAGTGCGGGCCCACTCGCAAATTTTTTATACGGGCCCCCTTCATAAAAGTAGTATAGCGAACACAAGAAGTATTAGTAAATTTAAAAAAAATATCTCCTAAAACTTGGCCCTCTTTTACCCGGGCCCGTCCGCATTACGGGACCGAATGTTACGCCACTGGTTTAATGATTAAATTACGCAAAGAAACCCCCTTTAGAAATTTCTCATTTTTCAAATCGTTTATTGAGAACAATTCCTTAAATTTGAGTGACAAATGCATTCAGTAGTAGGATCTTCAGACACACATTTTATATCGTTAAAAATTTATATTTGACTGACAGTGCCGTACGAGTACTTCAGTGTTGTGCGAGTGTCGAATCGAAATGAAGGCAGTTTTTGTTACAAGTCGCTTCATTTTAAATATAAAACTAATATTTCCTCACAAGATCCACCTTTCCTCAACATTTAAAAATCGTTTTCTTTAATGAAGTTGCGTATACATAGTAATTTCTTTTGAAGTCTTATGTTGTAGATTCGAATGTGAAAGAATACGTATCATTCCGACAGTCAATTCAGGTGTGGGGAAACTAAGTTGTTTGGAAACTCACGTTATATTTACAACTTCCTTCAATGTTGTCGTGACTTTTGATTTCCTCTGATAATCTCACGTAAAGGTTGTTAAACACAGCCCTATGTAAACAATCCTTTCCTATTTTTTAGCATTTGTAAATTAGTTCGTAGTTCTGGCACATTCTCTCGACCTGACACAGTGTAATTTCCTCATGGTCAGGCAATCTTTTCATTGTGGAAAAGATCATTGGAAACAATATCTCTATATGTCAGTTTTACGAAAGAGATGAAAAATAAAAGAAGGAGGCTCTGTTTCCAGTTCTAAAATATGTGTTGCTTTATTTTTAACAAACATAAAGAGTTCAATTTACGAAATTCAGCACGTCTTAATATTCTGATCGAAGCGTTAGTATTCTCTCGAGCTTCTGTTGACTACTAAGCTACAAGAGGTCAGAGCAGCTGGGCGTGAAGCAGAAGACCCGATTTCGTTTCCACGTTGGAAGACCATTGCTTTGCACAATTTAAAATATGAAAGAGTACACTGTTTTTGGAACACCGCTAGCTGGCATAAGCCGGATTAATCTGAATCTCAAGTGCCAAATACATTTAAACATTCCGTTTACGTCCTTTTCTTAATATAAGAAGCATTAAACTAAATGTAAACGATTTTTAAGACGAACACGGAAGATGAATTCTTTAAAGAATTTTCCAACGCTTTCCTTTTTACTCTCGCGAGTGCACGGAAGGGCAAAGCTCAGGCGCTGACTCACCTCGTCGTCGTCGTCCTGCGCGGGCGCCAGGCCGGGGGCGGTGACGTCGGACACGGGCACCGAGTCGTACTCGGGGTCGCTGTCGTCGTGGCAGCGGGGCGCCGCTGCGGCGCCGGCGGCCGCGCCCGGGGCGGGCGTGGACGTGGGCGTGGGCGTGGGCGTGGGCGAGGGCGACGACGAGGCGGCCGTGGCGGCGCGCGCGGGCGCCGGGCTGGCCGCCCGCGACCCGCCCCCGGACCCGCCCCGCACCGACGTCAGCACGCGCTCCAGGAAGCTCGGCCGCCGCTTGGGTTGCAGCGGGTCGGCCTCGGGGGCCGGAACTGGACGGTAGAGGGATTGATTATTTTGTGTTGCCAGGCAGCTCATTTGTCCCGTAAGCATGGTGCGTGATATATCCCGGAAGGGGAAGTGGTGAAGTAACTTCCAGGCAATAACGTGTGATCCGGATCAGCACTTATTGGAATATAGGGTTTCCCCTTCGACGTATTTCCGCCAACGAGCCACTGTTCCAACCGGAACTAGCTCTTTTCTACGATTTAAATTTCTTGGTCGCTGGTGAGTTAGGGGAGAAGACACCGTTATTCAATCGAGAGTTTCAATTTAAACACGTTGAAGCTCCTAATTGGATAGGAGTGTCCCCTCTCCTAATTCAACAGCGATCAAGAAATTTAAATCGGGAATAAGCTACTGACGTGCATGGTAGTGTACTGCACGTACGTGAATGGGGAGATGACCAGACTAGGATTAAGGTGCGTCCACACGATGCGTCTTTTCGTTCAATTTGGCGCCTGCGTTGAACACATAAATGAAACAATTAAGTGTCATGCCTCCCTCTTTTTCTCTTCTTTCGACTGATTATAAAATAAGCTTCCGAAATTGTCGCGCAAAAAAGCTGTATCCATTGTACAAAACGGAACTGAAGCGCCGAACGGCGTTGCACCGTGTGGTTAGGGTAGCTGTGTTGTATTATGTTGAACGTTCGTTTTTCAAATTTACTCATGCAACTTTATTCCCGTGACGCACAGAAAAGAGGCATCTTGTGAACGCGCCTTTAGGGAGGTCAAGCGCTGACCCTGACCCGTTTTTGACGTACTGCTCCGACACTCACGTACCATTGATCGGGCAACCATAGAAAATAGCAATCAGAGTAGAATGTCGCAAGAATTCTCCTCCGGATAGATAGTCAATTAGACCTAGCTACCTAGCAATCTAGGAATTACGTGTGTTTGTTTGGTATGAAAAGTGTGAACACAACCATATTGAAATTTTCAGAAACATAATAACGTCAAACTACTGAATAGAGTAAAAATTTATTATGACACGTTAACGTATGATTGATGCATTCACACAAGTGGTTTTATGTGATCATGGTATCACAATTACTGTTATGGATTCATAAGAGCACTTTTATGGTTTTCAAATGGCATTTAATTTGATCAATCAGTAGCAGTTTCACGGCCCCAACTGTCGTAAAAAATACATTTTCTGGGCGTTGCTTTAAATCGTTGTAAAATATATATCATTTTAAATAAAAAATTAACATATAGATGTCATCTACACAATCGCCTAGCACGATTTTCATATATGTTAAAATGCGGCGCGATCTTGGACCATCCTCAACATTATATCCGCTCTCGTCTTTAAATAAATCAATAATAAAGTGACGTAATCTATTTTTATGCATTTAATTCAAAAAAGTTCAAGGAAAATATTTATTTATATTATTTTCTCTGAAGTTGCACAATACGGATCGTTTAGTCAGTAAAATTGAAACTGAATTCCACCTATGTCTGTAGGTAGTGTCGAACATCGTCCCACCGTGGGACTGGAACCTTGGTCCTCCACGTGAGAGGCACTGCAAGGTAATCCTAGAATTATGTAATGAGCAGGACTCGGATTCTGATGACGTGTCATTTTTTCATTGGTGCATTCTAGACGAAGCTAACTTGTAAATGAATGTTTATCACGTCATATAAGTGATAGAAATGTATATTTATAGAATCATTTCGTGTATTTTTTTGACATAATACAATTTTTAGACAATTTTTCTGGACATTTGCGGTATGTTTGTTATTTTTACGTATTTTGTTTCGTTACGTCACGTTACGTATTCTGTAACTTCCTCGACCTGTCAAAACTGACGGTTGAGAGATCGAAGCTAAGGATTACATTTCATCCTAAAATAAAGCCTTTACGTCATATATAATTTTATATAAATACATTTTAATTAAAATTGTAAAATCCGTTGAATAAATAAACATATGTACTCAATTTTTTTTAGGAAATTGGGTTTTAAAAAATAAGTAATTTCCCCTTTATTTATGCGACATTTTAGGTCATTTTTAAAAGAATTTGTAAGGTCATCAGACTCCGAGCCGTGGCAGGGGTAGTAGCACGACAGCGCTGTGGCTGGTTTCGTACCGTCCAAGGCGTTGCCGCTCGCATCGGAGGCGCCGCGCCGCGCAGGCGAGCCGCAGCCCGCGCCGCTTGGGCTTGGCGGGCGCGGGGCGCGGGGGCGGGGCCGGGCGGGGCTGGGGCTGGGCCGCGGCGCGGGCGGCCGCGGGTGCGCGGGCGGCAGCGTCAGCGCCAAGGTCCTCGTCCACCCCAGCGCCGCCGCGGGCGTCCACGCCCCGCCCACGCCGCTGCGCTCGCTGCTGTTGCTGCAACATGGCGCGCGCCGCCCCCGCTCGTCAGAAAATGGCGCCAGAAGCCTCCCACGGAATCAATTTACGGCCGAACTAACTTTAGAAACATCCGCAACTTTTATAAAATTTTAAAACCTTTTTTGTTTCAATATTACTTCATTGTTTCTCCCATTAATTCATTTTAATTCTGGGCCAATCTTAAAAATTACCTCGGTTAAATCAAATCTCGACTCTTTAAAGACCGATTCAGACCTCCATAAATACTCACATTTTTCCTTATACATACGTCATCAAAACACACCAACACCTTAAATACTTATTTCTGCAGCATTTCAGCAATATACAATAAATACATTCTCTTAAATAGACATATTCAATGTTAATGTATAATATAGGGCAATCAAATGAGCCGAGTGCATCAACTCTGCAATCGTATTCAATTACACTTGTATTTTTTTAAATCACCCTGGAGGACTTACTACACGTCGAGCAGGCAGTAAATGAATTTTGTAAAAACAAGGAAACGGGCACTTCGGGGTTGGCAGGACTATAATTGGAGTGGGAGAGGGAAAAGAGCAAGGGGAAAAGGAATGCAGAACGAGTGAGAACAAAGATGCAAGAAAAAAGATGATATTAGAAAGTAAGGAAGACTGATACAATCGTGAATAGAGAGATGGTTTTGATGCTCATTTGCGATCTAAAGGGCGTAAGCTCGTGACATTCCCCCGAAGAACACCCTGAAACAGTTGGTTCTAAAATAATACTGCTGACAAGAGTAATTTCTGAACCAGAGTGAATTTGCTATTCCGAAATCACAAGATGTCTTTTTAAAATAAGTTAGCGGTTTTTTGGGAAGAAAACAACTCATACAAATTTGTTTTTCAAAACAATAAATATATATATTTTTACATGTAAATCCTTTCTTAAATTATTTTCTATGTAGTTTTAAAGCTTGTTTACACATTTGTCGTAGCGGACCGCCAACGTTTCTATGCCCTCTCTCCATAGAAAGATGGCAGCAGTGAGGCAGCCACTCTGAACAACCGTTTTTGAATGCAAAGAATGTTAGCTTCCTGAAATTCTTCGCGAAATTTTCACATTATCTATGATGAAAATGTAATGAGACATGGACAGGATGAAGAATGTCGGTAGATACAATTCAACTATAGATTGAACCAATTTTCATGACGAAGCACGGAGTAGGCGCATTTGTTGTCAATAATAAGTGGATTAATTAATTGAAGGGAAAAATCGCGAAACATGCTTGGTTTACAATAAGGAATGCTTTTGTGAGAGTTTTTCACAATCGCAGCACTAATTTCACAACAAACTGTGTTTGCAGAAGCAGATAGTCTTCCACTGGCGCTTCTTTCTTATAAAGGCATAGAAAAGTCGAAAATGTCTGACATAATGGGTGACATCTATGAATAAAAATAATTTAAAGAAGTTTTTTTTATGAAATATATCTTTTTGTTTGGAAAACAAATTTTATAAGCTTTTTCGCAAAACGGTACACTTTAAAAACACGCCTCGTAAAAATCATTATTCAATGCTACCACACTAAATGCTTATACTGGGCAATTGCTGAAGATTTCCACTGAGTTTTTTTGTTAATGATGTATCAACCTAAAATTGTAAGCAAAATCTTTTTTACAATTTCACTCTCGCACATAAGAATATATAATTCAAACTACCAAGAATCAATAGTTTGGTAAAACACTCTTAGCTTATGTTTCTTTGTGTTTACTTTAGACTCATTGAATGAAATTAGTATTGGGCGAGTTGTGTTGATGTGTCGTTAACTCTCCAATTAATTAACTTGTCTTTATAGATGTGTAAATTAAAAGACAAAATTTCGTTTCGCCGATACTTAAAACGCTCTCTTGTGTATTTACTGAAGAAACGTAATAAATACTTTAGATTTGTGCCTCGTCCACATTGATCATGGAACTACTAAATTGTGTGACATCATTGATGCGAGTCTCAGTTGAGAAGGTGTACAGGATCTACACACCTTTGGGAAATGTTTATGTTCTATATTTTGAATGGAGGGGCGACTTTTCTGGTTCCGCTCAATATCTAGCGGCCGGTGTAGTCTCTTGTAATTTACTTAATAAGTCCAGTCCCCCCTGTCGCATGACTTACATGTAACTCAATTAGATCTACCGTGTAAGTAACTATAAGCTAATTGCAATTACGTTTTGTTTTACACTTTTTCGTGCACGGAGCGTGTTGTTTGTTTCTTGATCATTTCTTCTTATATAATTAGATACCTCTCTCTCATGGGTTTTTGACTTTTTATTTTTTCGGTTTTTGTCTATTATTTCTCTTTGTCTCTTACCGCTTTAGGGGCGGATTTCGTTTCTTTCAACTCACTAAATTCATTTGAGTTCACTCATTCGTTTTTTTTCTTTTCAGTCTTTCGTTTTCTCTTGCCCTGCCACGCCTGTTGGATAGCTTTGGCATTATCGCTTGTAATTTCTCTCACTTTTACTTCTTGTTTTTTTATGGCATTTGAATATCTTAATTGCGCAAGCGTATACGGACACACACATACACAGACGGTAATTTTTGGAAGCAATTTTTTATCACAATTTGGTTTTAGGCTTTGGAGATAATACACGTGAATGGACACATTGATGTCACTCCTTTCGTTCTTTAACGTAAATTGACCAGATCGTGTGGTTGTGATCTTAACTTGTTGAGAGTAGAAATGCAGAATGATCGCAGTGGGGTGGCCAGAGTTGGATTAATGACTTAGGGGCCCTAAACATGACCAAACGAAACCAGTAATATTAAGAAAACTGAACAATAAGTAATCTACAGGAATTGTGAATAAAGCAGTTTCAGTTGAGCTACACACCTTTGAAGTGTTAGCCGTGGGTATTTTAATGGATCAGGATCTTTTCCGGGTCGTTCGTTACCTATGTCTTTTTTAATTGCTCTAATGAATTCTCTCACATATGTTGGTTGGATTAAAAAAGAATTGGGGATCCAATGCGCCGGCGGTGCCCGAGCAAGTGCTATGTCTGTTTCTGTTTCGTATTAATCCACGCTGAAAGGCGCGCTGCATCTGTGGTCGGTCGTCGCGCAGTGGGCAGGCGAGGCGCGCGCGACGTAGCTATTGTTTGGCGCCGAGGGCAAGAAGCGGCCGCGAGGTAGAAAGAGAGTGTGAAGGGGGCAGAGGCGGCCCGGGCGACGCTCCCGTTCCCTTCGCGGAGGCGGTGGGCGGAGGCGACGGGGGAGGGGAGGCGGCGCGAAGTGCCAAAAAGCGGACGCGGCGCGGTCAAACGGGTAACGGCCACCGCGCGCCGAAATTGGTGCGGCCGGCGGAGAAAGCGCGAAGCGGCGGCGACCGACGCACGGTGGTCCATCTCCAAAGGCAGGCGGCCGAACGGTTCCGCAGAAGGTGGTTAGCCAGCGTTTTCAAAATTATTAAATTTTGAATGGAATTTGTCTTCGCTTTTGCGGGTCGAATAATCAGTATTTGTCAGTAAATAATTTACTGTTAAAATCCTACATTTAAATACTTATTTTAACTTCAGTTTTTAGAACATTTTCTTATGTCTAAGTCGGGAAAATTTTGCCTATTATCATGTTGCTCTGTCAAATGTTCGTAAAGACTGTGTTGCTTCGAGAATTTTGAGGCACCCCCTAGCGCATAGAAGATCGAATTACGCTTAAATTTAGTGTCTTTATATTTGGGTGGGTGAACTTACTATCGACCGTCAGCGTGAGAAGAAAAGAACCGCCAACGGCCAGAAAGCATTCAACCGGGGTCCATTTTGGATGAACGCGCAGTGGTAGACTACCCTTGCTAAGCCAGTTGGGATTAGTTAGGAAACCGATTCAGAGAAGACTGTCACTGTGATCAGAACATCAGATCGCGTAGAATTTGCCGTAGCAACTGTGCAGATTCGGTGTCCGACGTGAATCACTCGTTTAACCGTCTCCCTTCCACCCCCACCGCACTCCCGTTTCGTGTCGCTCATGTAGGGCGGCTCCAAGGTGTTCGCGGTTCTCGGCACTGCTTCGAGCATCCCGGTTCGGCAGGGTGAGAAAGCGGTGACTTCGAGTCCATTATTCTGAGTGTTGTCTGGTTCGGGAGAGGCGGAGCGGGTCCGACAGGACGACAAACCCACTTCGCCGCGAACCCAGTTGGCGGTTCGCAGGCGGCGGGCTTACTGTGCTCTCTCTTCAGGTAGGAAGATATTGCTGTGGTGTATTAGAGATAGATGGTAGATGTGGTTGGCTGCGACGCGCTGTAAAGAGCCCTGTTCGGGCGACGCGCGTTCGTTGCCTGCCCGCGTCTCATCTGCGCAAATGGATCAGGGGAAACGGCGCCCCCCTGGGCCACGCTGCGCCGGCGCCGGCGCCGCTGTTCACCTCTCAAACGAAGCCACCGGCAGCACCAGCGATAATGCACACTACGGAGGTCTTTAGAACCGAACTGGGACTCGCGAACAGAACGCGGAATGACTTGAAACAAGGAAAAGTGTATGGACAGCGGCGTAATACATTTAGCTTCAGCATATATGATGAGAAGATATATACAGTATTCACACATGAAGGTATATGACTGAGGGGAAGCGGCAGAAGTGGCAGCTCCAATTGATGTTTTTCTCATGCAGCGATCAAAATTCAACGTTCGAGAAAAGGTTTGAATGTTCTGAATTACCTCCGTAAATAAATACATGAATTTAAAAATGTAAAAAAAAATAATAAATGAAAATAATACCGTTGGAAGCGCGAGCTCGTGTACTTTAAGTATAGCACCGCACTCTGGGTCATGGTATATACTTCGGCCATCACCTCGCTCATGTGACTCTTCCTTGAGGTGTATTGTGAATAAAGGCTCTTATATCATCACGGTAGATAGGTATACGAGTGATATAGGACTGATTGTAGATCTCTCATCTTGTCTCACTTTCATCTTCATATGCTGCGGTGGCTGTACTATTGTATATATATATTTACATCTCAACACTCACACGAAGAGAGTGTTTGTGGTAGGTATAGCTGACATCGCTCACGCTTTGTTGAGATTCGCTAGCATAGCGAGATTCATAGTGATAGAGTCGCATACTTGATGGTTAAATTTTTTTTATGATAGCTAAACTCGTGAAGGTGGTATCTGGCTATTGTGCTGCAGGTGTTGATGGACGCTTCATGGAACAGATTGGTGTTGTGTGTGTGCGGTGTACATATATGACTACTATAGCGTCTGTCGTGCTCTGGTGTGGATATGTGGTCGATCTACTCGAATCCCTCACAAGAGAAAGAAAACTTGTACGAACTGACGTATGTGGTGGTTTAGGTCCGGAGTTATCTGCGATGCTTCATTTCTGTGTTTGTAGCTTGTTGGTGGTGGGGGAGTGTGGTTGAGAGCATTTTGTCGAGAGAGTCTGATAACACAGTTACGGTGGGTGGGGATTTGGTGAGGCGTGTGCGCGCCTGGTGCGTGCTGCTTATATTCCTCAACGAGATTCAACAGCGCGCGCGCTCGTTGATGGTGAGTAATCTTTATAGCGTACGGGGCATCGCGCGGGTGGACTCGTCTCAGATGGATTTATAGAGTGATGTGGATTACAGATTTACCGAGTCGCGCGTGAGGATATAGAGACATGGCTGTGCTGCCTGGCGTATATGTTGAATCACGCGTGTAGATGAGATGAGGTTTAGCGCTATTCAGGCAAAAAAAATTTAACGGACAGTTGCTTGCTGGCCTTACATTTCTTTCCAAAGTTTTTTGATCAAATGCATGAGCTATTAATATTATAGGGCGTGTTCTTATTTCAATGGTAATAATTATTTTTATGAGATTACGTTAATAGTTTATCTATAAATTTCTTTGATTATTATAATTATTTTAATAGATTATGGTCAGGGTGATGATAATTGTGGTGTATATCTGTTGCTAATAATTACCGTTTTTCCCTTTTCAGATTATTGATAAATAGACCATATTACAGAGGTTGAACTCCAAGAATGAGTGTCTGCTGATTTGACAGTTCTCGTTTTAATATTTTTTTTATATTATTGTTTTTTAACATTTTTTTAAATTCCATTTTTAATTTACGGAGGTATCAGAAAATTCAACCTTTTCTCGGAACGTGGAACTGATCGTGCAGAGAAAACATCATTGGAGCTGCCACTATCTTGCCGCTCCCCTTCAGGTCCATATATCGCCTATGTTGAATACTGTATTATTTATCTATATGCTGAAGCTAAATTTATCTACGCGCTGTGCATACACTTTCCGCTTGTTTTCAAAAGTCATTACGGTTCTGTTCGCGGAGTCCGTTCGGTTTCTAAGACCTCCGTAGTGTGCATGTATCGTGGCGCTGCGGTGGCTTTCCGCGTTTGAGAGGGTGACAGCGGCGCGGGGCGCGGCGCAGCGTGGCAGGGGGGCGCTTTTCTGATCCTATTCTGCGCAATAGGACGCGGGCAGTGGCAACGAACGCGCGTCGCCGACAGGGCTTTTTTACGCGCGTCCGCAGCAGCCGCGCGGCGACAAACGCTATCAACTCGATAAAGCGCTTCCTCGGCCTGAACACTTGCCCTGTGCCGCGCCGCGACGGCGCCGGGCTGTTTGGGAAAGTCGGCGACGCTTTCTGGTCGCGGACCGGGCGGCTCCCCGGGCTCTCCGGCCTTAGAATGGACTCGAAGTCACCACTTTCTTCCTCCAACCGGGGATGCTCGAAGCATCCAGGCAGTGGAGTTTCGCTTATTTGGACATTTCCTTTCGGAAACGGGAGTGTAGGCGAAGACGGTTAAGGTGTTCGGTCGAACGATCTGAGTGTGGCGGAGAATTCTAGCGATCTGATGTTCTTGATCAGTGCGTTTCTCTGATCGTTTTCTAACTATCATGCTAGGGGAGGTGCTGGATCATCAATGGACCCGGTTTGATGGCTTTCTTGGCCGTTTTGGGGCCGTTTTTTTCTTCTCACGCTGACGGTTCGGATAAGTAAAGTCACCCAGCATAATAAAGACACTAATTTAAGGGAATTTTCGATCCTTTCTATGGCTAGGGGGTTTGGCTCAAAATTTCTCGAAGCAACACAGTCTTTTACGAACATTTGACAGAGGCAACATGATAATAGCAAATTTTCCCGGACTTAGACATAAGAAAATGTTTTCTAAACTGACGTTAAAATAAGTTATTAAATGTAGGATTTTCAACAGTAAAATTATTATGACTAAATACTGATTATTCTACCGCCAAGGCGAAGACAAATTCCATAAAATTTAACTAATGTTTGAAAACCGTGGTAAACACCTCTGCGAACCGTTCGGGCCGCCTGCTCTTGGAATTGGACCCACGCGTGCGTGCCGGTCGCGCGCTTCGCGCTTTCCTTCCGCCGGCCGCCACATTTCGGCGCGCGGTGGCCGTTACCCGTTTGACCGCCCGCGGCGTTCGCTTTTTGTCAGGCTTCGCGTCCGCCTCCCCTCCCCGTCCGCCTCCGCCACGCCTCCGGAGGGAACCGGGAGCCGTCGCCGTGGCGCCGCTCTGCGCCCTTCACACTCTCTCCACCTGGCGCGGCGCTTCTTTCCCTCGGCGCAAACAATAGGCTACGTCGCGTCGCGCTCGGCCTGCCGCACTGCGCCGACCGACCGACCAAGATGGCAGGCGCCTTCAGGCGCTGGATTAATACGAAACAGAAACAGAGCATAGCACTTGCTCGGGGCCACCGCCCGGGCATGGATCCCAATTCTTTTTAAACAAAATAGTGGTAAGAAGTTCATTTAGAGCAATAAAAAAGACTTAGGCGGGCTATAACACCCGGGAAAAAAGGATCCTGATCCATTAAAAATACCCACGGTAACACTTCAAAGGTGTGTAGCTCAACTGGAACTTGGCTTTATTCACATTCCCGTAGATACTTATGTTCAGTTTTTTAATATTAGGCTTGGTTTTTCGTTTGTCATGTTTTAGGGCCTAAAGGTCATTAATCCAACTCTGGCGCACCCCACTGCATCATTCTGCATTTCTACTCTCAGCAAGTAAGATCACACAGCACGATCTGGTCATTTACGTTAAAAACGAAAGTGTAGTGACATCAATGTGTCATGTCACGTGTTATTATCTCCAAAGCCTGAAAACCAAATTGTGATAAAAAAATTTTTGTTCCAAAATTACGGTCTGTGTTATTGTGTGCTGTCTATACGTTGCGCAATTAGATATTCAATATGCAAATTAAAAAAAACAAAAGTTAAAAGTGGGAGGAAATCTACAAGGATAATGCAAGTCAGAGAAGCATAACGGGTGAGTGGAAGAGAAACGCAAGACTGAAAGAAAAAAAAAAACGAATGAGTGAATCAATGAATTCTAGTTGAGTGAAAAGAAAACGAAATGCATTAAGCGTAGAGAAAGAAAATAATAGACAAAAACGAAAGAAAGTAAAAAGTCAAAAAACATAATGTAATTAGAAAATGATCAAGAAACAAAAACAGCTAACGTGTCGCAAACCGAAAGTGGTAAAACAACGTAATTGAATTACGGCTTAATAGTTACTTAACGTAAGATTAAATTAGTTAGCATGTAGCTCCATGAAGGGGGGATGGACTTATTAAAGTAAATTACAAGAGCTACGCGGATATAGCGAACCAGAAAAGTTTCCTGATTCATTAAATCATCAACATAAATTTCAAAGGGTGTGTAGTCCTTCTCAAACTGAGACTCGTAAATGATGACAAATTGTAGGTAGTTCCATGATCAATGTTGACGAGCACATCTAAAGTATTTATACGTTTCTTCAGTAAATAAGAATACTTTTTAGTATCGGGGAACGGAAATTTTTTTCTTTTAATTACACTAACCCCACATTTTGAAAGAAAGTTATTAATTTGGGAAATTAACGGGTAACATATCCCAATACTAATTTTCCCTCCATAGTCTAAAGTAAAACACAAAGAACAATAAGCTAAGAGTGTTTTTACACCACTATTGATTCCTTGGTAGTTTGAATTATATATCTTAATGTGCGAGAGTGATATTGTTTAAAATATTTTTGTTACAATTTTAGGTATAACATCATTAACAAAAAAACTCAAGTGAAATCTTCATCGCAATGCAGTATAAGCATTTTAGTGTGGTAGCATTGAGATAATATTTTTACGAGGCGTGCTTTTAAATGGTACCGTTTTGGAAAAAGCTTAATAAAATTTGTTTTTCATACAAAAGATATATTTCATAAAAAAAACTTCTTAAATTATTTTTATTCATAGATGTCTACCATTATTCAGACATTTGTCGACTTTTCTATGCTTTATAGATACGAAGCCGCTAGTGAAAGACTATCTCTTCTGAACACAGTTTTTTGTGAACACATAGTGCTGCGATTGTGAAAAACATCACTCACAAAGCATTCCTTATTGGGTAAACCAGCTGGTTTTCGGGGCGATTTTTTCCTTCAATTAATTAATCCCACCTATTTGACAACAAATGGCAGGCCTACTCCGTGGCTCGTCATGAAATTGGTTCATCTATATTGAATGTATCTACCGACATTCTCATCTGTTCATGTCTCATTACATTTTCATCATAGATATGTAAAAATTTCGCGCAGAATTTCAGGTAGCTTAACATTCCTTGCATTCAAAAAACGGTGTTCAGAAGTGGCTGCCTTTCACTGGCTGCTCTTCTATGAGAGGGCATAGAAACGCTTGGCTTTCCCGCTACGACAAATGTGTAATACAAGTTTAAAAACTACATAGAAAGAATAATTTAAGAAAGGATTTACATGTAAATATATATATATTGGGTTTGAAAACAATTTGTATGAGTTGTTTTTCTCCCAAAACGGTACTTATTTTAAAAAGACATTCTTGTAGATTTCGGAATAGCAATATTCACTCTGGTTTCAGAAATTACTCTTGGTCAGCAGTATTATCTTTAGACAACCTTTTCAGGGTGTTCTTCGATGTCACGAGCTTACGCCTTTGAGGATCGCAAAATGAGCATCAAAACCATCTCTCTATTCATCGATTTGTATCAGTCTTTCCTTCTTTCTAATATCATCTTTTCATTGCATCTTTTTCTCACTCGTTCTGATTCCTTTCCCCTTGCTCTTTTCCTCTCACTCAATTATAAATCCTGCCAACGAAGTGCCCTTTTCCTTTTTTTACAAAATTCATTTACTGCCTGTTCGACTGTATAAGTCCTCCAGGGATTTAAAAAATACAATTAATTGAATACGACGATGCAGAGTTGATCCACTCGCATCATTGATTGCCCCTACTATTATGAATTAACATTGAATATGTATTTAAAGAGATGTAATTTATGTTTATTTTGTGAAATGTGAGAAATCAGTATCAAGTGTGTGGTGTGTTTTAGAACGTATGGTATAAGGAAAATGTATATTTATGGAGGTCTGATCGGTCTTTAAAGAGTGCGAGATTTTTGATTTAACGGAGGTAATTTGTTAAGATTGGGGCCAGAATTAAAAGTGAATTATGTGAGAATAAGGAGTAATTTGAAACAAAAAAGGTTTAAATTTTTATACAGGTGTGCGGGATGTTTTCTAAAGTTCGTTGTGCCCGTAATTTGATTCCGTGGGAGGGCTTCTGGCGTTTCTGACGAGCGGGGCGGCGGCGCGCCAATGTTGCAGCAACAGCAGCGACCGCAGCGGCTGGGCGTGGGCGTGGACGCCCGCGGCGGCGCGGGGGGTGGACGAGGACCTGCGCTGACGCTGCCGCCCGCGCACGCGTCGGCGCCGCGCCGGGCCCCAGCCCAGCCCCGGCCACGCGGCGCCCGCCCGAGCGCC